>NNCF01125986.1:45590-99302 GCA_002313205.1 Laupala kohalensis | reverse complement strand
CTACAGCAATGGCGTGATAAAGTACAAGACGAATTTAACTTTTGTTAAAATCAATAAATTCTTTTACATTGTAGAAGCACTGGTGCAGGAGGTAGTTTTTAACCGCGGATTTGAACAGATTCAATTTCATAATATCTTTTATATTCTTGGGCAGGGAATTATATAGAACGATTCCCGAATGATAAGGTCCTTATACTGCAGATGGAGAAACGTATATGAGAATATATGTGGAATGGTTTTGAACTACTGGTTTGATTTTGTAATGAACTCTCTCAGATATCTTGATTATTATCTAGTTAACAAAAAGTATTGAATACCATAAGCTGATTATAATAAGTTTTCAGATAAAAATAAGATACTTTTAAATTTCTCTAAAATCTCCAAAACTTTCTCGAGGGTATGAGTAATCACATAATTCTTTTCTTTTTATTTTAATGTATAGATGAAGAAAACAAAAGTTGTAGTATGTATCTCCAACATAATATTATGAAAGAAAATAGTTTACAACACGATAAGTTGAGGTTAAGAAAGATGTTTAAGACAACTTTTATAACCTTACTAAAAACGTTTAACATGTAAATAAATTTTGTTTCATCTCAGTGAAATAGGGGTATGATAAATAACCTTGAAAGTTTACCATTTTTAAAATTATTTCGACACTTCAAAGTAACTTAGAAGATTAATTACTTTATGACATTTATAAAGATTTCGCGATATTAAAGAAACGGTGAAGTACACGCCTCGCGTCCTCATAAAACTGAAGAGGAGAGTTACAGAGGAGGAAGGAGAATCCTATGTAGTAATTGGCTGCAAAAAGTGATCCCGGAGATGGAAAAATACTAGAGGTGACTCTTGGTGAAGTGACTCTAGAACGCAAACTACAAGATAAAATTACCAGCACTGGACACAAGGAAAACAACATTCTTATATACAATTATCTATATTATATAAATAATTATTTATTAAGAATAATCATTTAAATAATAAAATGAAAATTTTAACGTTTCAGCCTCATTGATAGAAAATTTAACATTCATAACTTGCTTTAGACTTTCAATACAATATTTTTTTTTTTTTTCGTGGGGCTTTAGGGCTCGTCAACTTTTTTTTTTTGTTTTTTTTTCGTGGGGCTTTAGGGTTCAATACAATAGAACCCTGATTATACTTAGCCCGATTAGAAAAGCCTCAGTAATATTACACATTTATACTAGTATCGCATAACAATTGCTACAAGTTTTTTTAATTTTTGTTGTTGAAATATTAAAAGTACAATACCTTCCACAGGCTAACTTTCAAAACAGAGTTAACAAAAAAAGTTACGAACGTTATTATTATTTGCTATAGTACTACTTTCCATAGTATTATAATTATTGTTTGGTCCACACAAATATATTAATGTCAGTCATCCGTTACCTGCATTTAAGATTATCCGTATACTACATCCGTTCGAATTTACACGGTTTAACTCATTTAAAGTTATACACATTGTTAACAGAATCAAAGAATTATTAACTTCGCAACATTATAGTATACACAACAATCGATTTAATCTTCGTGAAAAACAATTTTTAATTACTACGAAGACAGGCACGATAATGAAACGATGCTGTTGATTGTTCAAATCTAGCTCCATGCGAAGAAAATAATTATATAACGTCTCCACATTGCGATGCCAACAAATGGTAAGCCAACTCGCACACTGTGCTTGAGGTCCACGAGAGACTCCAATTCAATCCAATTTCATCTGACCGATATCATCTCGTTACGTTTTATTTTATGATACATTTTGTAGATACTAATGTCTATCTTCTCTGACAGGAAAGAAATTATATAAATTTCAAATAAAAGGTTGGTAAACAAGAAATAATTTATTGTCAAGTTATTAATGTAAGTTTTAAGTTACATAAAATGAATTAAACACTCAAAAGCTAAATAAACATAATTCTGAGCCAACGATAAGACGCAATATGTACTCGAAGCCACCATACTTTGCCTCGAGAAATTCAACTTCAGAAGAAAAAAAATCTTGACCGGAAATGCACTAGTTTATTAGTTTATTGTATAGTAGTCGCAGTAAATTACTTTATTGTCCTCAACGTGGTCGTACACAGCTCAATTGACAATAAATTATATATATTTATTTATTGTCAGTCTTAAGTGGCTTGATGTTGGTATAGAACCTGTACTCAATGTAGCCAACGCTTTTACTTCGCCTTCGTCCATAAGAGTAATGACAAGATAATGATAAGATAATCCAACAATCACAAATTACAGAATTAAACAAACAATGTTTGCACGTTTGCACGTTTGTTTAATTGATTCTGTATTTGGCAATTGTTGGACTTACTTATATGTCATGTAATGTTTTTTAGCCCTGAAGAAGATTACCTTCGTTATCGAAACGTTGGCATAGTTCAAATAAAGTTCGCCTAAACGCATGAACTAATTAATTATAATTTTTTTATAACAATGGACAACATTTCTAAGGACTGAAATAACGGAACAGTATTAAGATTTCTTGAATTATATCAAATGAATCCTCGCATTTGGGCATACGAATTATCCACCAGCGCCTTGTTTGCCATGATCGTTTCGTAACTTTATATTTATGCTACGTACATTAATGGAAGGAAAACAGTTCTGCTCCAGCTCTCAACAAGTGCACCATTGGTACAAGCAAATAGGCATGATTGAGTTATTTGCTTGTTCAGTCCATGTGCGGTTGGCATGATTGTGATACGTCAAATATTTTGCCAAATATAGCGTATCCCTACACAAATACTTCAACACCAAGTGAAGTGTCGACAACAGATTGTTGGTGAAGAAATCAATTTATTTATTTTTTTCATTGTAGAATTTGTAGATGGGATATGTAGCGTGATTTTGAAGCTTATCTACATGGGGCGATAGGAGGTAGGAGATGGGTAGTAGGGGTTATTGTTAGTAGGTGGGCAGGTTAGCTGTGTTTACCAGCAACATGGCCACATGGATGAGTTAGCAGGAGTAGTCAATAGTAGGGTCGTGTCCTGCGTGGGCGGCAAAGGCGAACGACAACTTCAAGCGACAAGATTCAAACACGCTTTTAGTTACGAGACAGTCTTACGTGAGTGATAGCGACACTAGCGCGACATTCGACGACGCTTGAACTTCAAACTTGCTTGAGTTTTGTCGCGCGTCAGACGCGACATTTCACACAAGATTATACAAGGAGTATATAGTCTCCTTGATTTCACACAACCTACTTGATCATACTAGAGATTATAGTTTGTAAACAAAATGTAGTAGTATCGAGTACGTTTTGACATTTCGTCGTGATCTCGTCTGAGGCTACTGTTTTATAGGTTAGCTCATGAAGTATCAAAGTGATTCCGGTTTGTGCAAGCTCAAAACACACCAAACCAAATTTTTTGGGGTTGCAAATTAGTTCCTTTTTAGTAATGTAATCGTTCATGCATTTTCAAGGAAATAAAAGGTGCAAATCAACACACTGGTTTATCCAAAAACGTTCTGGGGCGCAAAAACAGTTGCGAGTACAAATGTTAATATTCAATGTAATGAAGATGTTATTTCCTGATAAATTTATTGTGTTTTTTCATGGCATCTTCGCCTTAGAACCACGCATTTCGCTATAAATCCATCTTGACACACATATTCACGTATTGTTTTCGGTGTGGCGCCATCTTGCTTAAAGAGCCGACCGATCGCCCGCGCGCCCACCCAGGACACTCGATCCTGGCGAAGGGACGCTACACTTCTGTCGCTTGAAGTCGTCGCTCGTTTGTCGCCCACGCAGGACATGACCTAAGAGTGAATGATAGAAAAAGGAGGGTTCGCTTTTCAGTTGTTATAGCTATATGAACTAGGACATAGAAGTGAAAAGCTCCAAATTTTTTGCAAGCATGCTAGCCACTGAGCTATCAGAGGGGCTTAATATAGTTGTGAATGATACGAAGTTTGAAGGTCTTGTTATGTACTTTGTTCATCTATGTCGTCAGCATATATTTTCACTACGGATGGAAATAAGATAATTTTTTGCTAGGTTCCCGGACACGTGGGTATCAGAGGAAATGAGGAAGCAGACGATTCCGCAAAGACGGCATGCCTCAAGAATCGCGTGGATTTCTCCACGATTCCAAAACGAGATCTCATAAATTCCGTCAAGATAAGGATTCTGAGTGAATGGAGCAATGAGTGGTTAGCTGTTGAAAGGAATAAGCTCAGACTTATCAAATCCTCTGTTAAGTCATGGAGCAGTTCCTGTAGGCCAGCCCGGCGCGACGAGGTCTCGCTGACCCGCCTGCGCATAGGACATTGTCCTCTCACTCATAGGTATCTCTTGCTACTTGATGATGAACCCGTTTGTGAGGAGTGTAGCTGTTCTCTGACAGTGCGTCACCTACTAACTGATTGCAGAAGATACTCAGGTATACGCAGACGAATTGGTCTGGCTGCAGATTTACCAACAATTCTTGGAAATGTAACGGTTAATGTTAATAAACTTTGAATTTTATGAGTAGATTGGGGCTCCTCACACAAGTTCTCGATAGGGTTTAAATTAGCATTCTTTTCTCCTCTTTCCTGTCTTCTTTCCTTTCATCCTTCGTTTCTGTAATTAGAAAATATAATCTTTAGAATTTTTTTTTTCCTTTTTATGATATAATGTATTGGGCAACTGATTTCTTTTCTTTCTTTCATCTTTGTATTTAGATATTTGTTGAATTCAGGAGGATTTTTAGTGGGTATGGTCGAGATATTCGGCGAGTCCCACACACGGGGAAGAGTCACTACGGCTCTTCTCTATGGTGCGAAACTGCATTTTTCCCCAGCTGCATGGGCTCTAATGACCTTGTTGTTGACGAGCCCTTAAAGCACCACACACAAATAAAAAAGATATTAGATTCCTAATAACTCCCTGCCACATTTTTCAAGTCAGTCTCTCTTCATAAGTCTATACTGTTTCAAAATGTTCATTTAATCTTTTATTTGTAATCCCAAAAATTTGTTAAATTTTGGCGTTTGATAGAAAACGAAAATATACATAAAACTCTACATTTCTCCTGAGATCCTTCAGGGAATGCTTCATTGTACCTTAATTATTATGGAGAGGAGGCAAAAGTTTTTCTTTTAGTAAGAATTACCAGAAGAGGGAGATTATTAATCGTGTATTTAATCACTTAAAGCTGGATAGAGGTATGCTATGATGGTACTCACTTATGAGAGGTAAGGATGGTACCCACAAATCACTGAACATTTGTGTACTATGCGCCGAAGTAGCAACTTTGCGTAGATTTAGTCCGTATGAACCATCATACGCGAGCCATTGTCAAACATACTGAGGATATCACGAAAATTTACTATCTGATTTTTGAGAAGTAAAATATATACAATATCTTTCGAAGTAATTTTTCCTCTTAACCCACTCAGAGATTCGTGTTTTATTTAGATCATATATTCTGTAAAAAATTTATATATTTTTACAGATTTTTCAAAGAAAATGCGGCAAGTTTTAGAATTATGTGGTGGGTTCAGAAAGATTCATTTCTATCACTATTAACTTACAAATATGGACTTCAATAGAAAATGTCAAATTTTGGAAATAACTCATTCCTACTTTGCTTTAGTGGCAACGTCCGTAAAATATGAATTTGATAGCCAAATATCCTAATTAAAGGAACAAATAAGATGAATCATACGAATAATTTACAGTCGTAAAAGCTCTGGCAAACTAAGTATCACCACTCGGAGAAAAATAAACTAATTTCATCCCCAAAAGTAAGCAAGAGATCGTCCCATCAATTCCGATGAAGGGTCCAAAACAAATATAATATTTGATAAAACATATTCGGAATGTTATTAATATATTTTCTTAAAAATATAAAGTAACAACTGAACAAATTTGTCCATTCATACTAATATTCGGAAAATACTTCAAATAAATCGTCAGTATTAAAATCACTCATACTCGAGATTTCTGCTGCTCCTGCTCCGGTACCTTAATTATCTTGTGGGACTATCAATAAAGGAATCAGATTCAAATATCATTACTGATAATTGCATCCAAAAGGAGCTGTTCCTCCCCCAAGTCCTTTTGACGTACCGTGATGAAAACATCCTGCTCTCCTCAAATTCCCCGTCATAGCACAACAGGTGGAGCGTATCGGACCTTGAGGAAGATACAGGAAACATCTACACGCCGTGGCTGTGAATCCGGACCTCCGCTACGCAATAAAAGACGCGCAGTTTACACAGTGATCTTCGTTCGTACATACCCTTGGGAAAGAAAACACGGAAGGGTTAACATATGTTTCCAGAACGAATAGGGACGATTCGTATTATTAAATTAAGTTTATTTTCCTCTCTTAATTATAAGGACTCCGGGACAATTATTTTCGTGAGGGGAGCAATATGCAATGACAAAAGTTATCGGAGATTATTAACAAAAAAAATTATTATTGACACAAAATTTTTATTTTCATAAAGCAAGAGATCTGTCATGAAATATTGTGATACCTCCAGCTAACAAAGCGAAATAAGGTTTCAATCAATTTACCACTACTCCTCGACATCATTGACCCGCGAATGTTAGAAAATCTCACGAGAACAAAAAATTTGTTCCGTGTCCCCCTTCACCGTGGAAAGAAATGGGTTTACTTCCGGACCGATGGAAACGTCGATGAGTTACCATGGTCACGGGGTTTCTGCTCTGTACCTCTCCACTCTTTTGGATGTCAATGTCCAAGAAAAAGGTCGAACTTAATTACCAGATAATCGTCATTTTTCCTTGAGCGTGTATCAAAATAAAGTTGCTGAAAAACTCTTTCGAAGCTATTTCTCTTAGCTTTTAACTTTGGATGTTTAATCTTAATTTGACTCTTCATTTTACTTTTGCTTACAAGGAACCCAATAATTTACGGATTTTTAATATACTTTCTCTGACTGTCTTATCACGTTGTCTTATAAGAACACTGTGCCTTATTATAGACAGTCAAAAAAACAACTTAGATTCACATTTCATCTCTTTATTTCGGTTTACGGATTTTTGTTGCATTAGTGATGTTTATTTTCATGATGAGACTCTAACCGAATAATCCTGAAATTCTTTTTCATTGAAACACTTACAAATGTTGTGTTTGTGTTACTGTTGTTAAACATTAGAAATTAGACAATGTGCCTTGCAACTAACAATATATTATATACAACTAATATTGAGTCATCATACACTCAATAGACATGCAATAAATAAAATTTTCATTAAAAAAAAATCTTACAGGAATTTGGGATTCGGAACGAGACATTTCCATCCGAGATGACATATTACTCAAATTTCATGGAGAAATAGACGCAGAATTGGTATATTCTTTTATTATCCATACATTTTTTCTAAATACTTTTTTCTAATTAGTCGATTTTCTTCAACGAAGAGGACATAATCTATTGTACGGATGTCAAATGCAATTTGTATTACAGTAAAACGTCAACTGGTCCGTTGATTTTGAGGTGACATTTAGTCTGTTGAAATTGAGGTGGATGTAAGACTAAAGGAGAAATCCGAATACGATACGCATCCTGGCCCGGGTTTTACTCCGGGTAGTGGCGGATTTTCCTTGGGCGGGAATGCCATTAATACTCTTGTTTTATTAATATCGAATTTTTACTGCACTAATATCTACAATTTATTTTGAATAGTAAATGGATAACAGTAGGTATTTATTAAATAATTTCTTTTGTAAATATTAAATCCACCACTGCCTATGGGCCCTTGATCGGAATTGATGGGATGGTCCCTTGCTTGTTTCCGGAGAGTAAATTAGTTTATTGTCCCCCACGTGGTCACACGCAGTTTGCAATTGCTTTTTTGACAATAAAGTTAATTTATTTATTTAGAAACGGGACTTGCAACTTCTAATACCGGAAACCGAGTTAGCGTGAAGTTGAGGTCGTGGCGTAGTAACAGTATTGAAGTGTTTCGTCTCCCGTCACTTATGCAACTTACCGATCACAATTTTTGTTATTCCTTCCCCAGGATTTGACGTGGAAGTTAGGAATTAACTTAGCAAGAAAACTTTCTGCTGTATCATCATGTCTGATGAAGACTAAGTATATCTGTAAGTGTATGATTAAAAAAAAATTACCGAGTAAGTTTAATATATTCAAATTTTCATTTTTTGTGAAATTCGTTTTACACATAAAGGCTACGATATCGGTTGACCTTCAATATTTCTGTACTAATTTTTTGCTTAAAATTACAAACATATTGACATTCTATTAGTATTATAACTTTTCATCTTATCTAGGAACTTTTGCTGAAATTTTTGAATCCGCCTCTGCCTTAGGACCCTTGATCGGAATTGATGGGATGGTCCCTTGCTTGCTTCCGGAGAGTAAATTAGTTTTTTCCCCTCCACGTGGTCATACGCAGTGTGTACTGTTTTTTGACAATAAATTTAAATTTAAAATTTAAATTTACTCGTCCAAGAGAACCTTATCGGAGATTTAGCTTCTTCCTTGACGGAAAGAGTACAAAAATATCTGCTTATATGGAATTATGTAGTTAAGATTTATATTTATATTTCTCTTTGTTTCTAGAATCCCAATATTATATATCACTTACAGAAATATAAAAAAAATAAAGTGACAAATTGAACCTAGTTGTTGCGACTTTGGTTACAAGAAGTAACAATGGACACGACGCTCTTTTGTGCAAATGAGTGACATCTCTCGATAGTTGAGCTTCTGTGGATTATTTCCTGAATCCCTAACAGGTTTACACAAAAATCACGCCTTTGAGTTAAAAAAATATGAGGAAGAAGAGTATGAACATTGTATTAGTGAACGAGCCTTACATCATTACGAAATGCACAGGAACTTTACTCTGTTTCCTCGCCACAACAATTTCAATAGTCTTACGTCCAATCGACCAAGATGGACCAAGATGTTTGTTGTTCGATGCATGATCGAATGTGGTGTGTTTGCGCGCGGAGCGCGACGCCTTAAAAAGAGAAGCGTTCGATGTCCGACATTCAGACATTCATCGTCATTCACTGGACACACTCGTCCTCCGGCTCAAGCGCGACACTTCTCCTCGAGTTGTCTTCCTTCATGCACTAGGCACATCTCGTTGGCTTCACCACAAGCAATCGGCTCACGAGATAACTTCCCGGCCAAACCACCACGTGCTCATCGGCTAGCACCGTTTGGCCACGAACTGCCAGTCCTTCAACATCAACCGAATCTCAACCCAAATCATCAAATCAACATCAATCAACTCAACGAGGCATTTGGAGAATCACGTCATCCCGTCGTCACGTCATCGCAGCAACCCATCCAGATTTTCACTCATCCAGAGCACTCAGTTTTGTATTCCAATCATTGACTTCGTTTAAACGTCTCTTGAAGGAATTTGTCAAGTCACAGATATAAAGAATGCCGACGATATCGCGATTGCGAGCGGCGCGGTGTTTGTTTCGTTTCAACACTCGCCGTCGACGCTGCGGCATCCGTCAGCGAAATGATGAAGGACGCTGACATGCAGCCTTGGAAAGTACATTGCAAGATGTAATTCTTTAGTTTATAAGTAAACAGTCTTATTACTGTATTAGGGTACATGTCTTATAATTTATTACTGTGTTACGGCACATGTCTTATAATTTATTACTGCATTAGGGTACAATTCATATATTGATTGTATTTTATATGTATATAAAAATGACCGAGAAGGCTAAATAAATAATCAATCATTTGAATGGTTGATTGAGTATTTATTTTAATGGTTTATTTTGCTAAGATAACGAAATTGTAAACTCGCTTCAAATGAAATATCTTAAAATGGTGACTTCCCATTGAACTAACTCTCCAATTAAGAGCAATTAAATATTGGCTTTCGATAAGGGCAGACACCCGGAACCCACTTGTAACTTAGTCTTACCATTGTAATACAGAAGGAAAATGGGACAGGCAAATTAAAAATACAATTCATAAAGCATGAATTACTTGTGTGAGTCAGAATAGTCCGTCGTTAAACGATCTAAAAGATATTAAGAGAAAACTCCAAGACTTATACCGTTGTGAGATAGAAACTAACAGACTGGAAAGGAGATCACTAATCGTGCAAACCTTAGTAGCTGGGCAATGGGTAGAAAACCATACATTGACTGTCTCAAATCAAAAGAACGATCGGGTTACGGATGGTTTCGCGTAGAAGGGTGGAAATTAAGAAAACTGAGGGTGGATCGAGACTCTATTTGCCCACATTGCGGCGAACAAAATTAAGATTGCATTCACATTTTACTAACATGCCCGAAAACAGACCAAAAACAAAATTTTATTTAAGTTGTTGCATTTCAAAATTATCACATTAACGTAGATTTAGCCATTGCGATAATGAGGGACAATAGAGTATCTGTAGTGCAGTCCCGGGGTCAGTTCCTAAGCTATGTGAGGGACATGAGAGAAAGAGTCATATGCGCTGAAACCACTGATTCAAATGAACCGTGATTCTGCCGCTTTTTCTTTTGTTTCAGACGGAGACATGTTGGGAAGACATTCCAAGGCATTACGTCAATAATATGTTGTTGTTTTTTAGTATTGTAAATAATTGAATTTTACTTTAATCTTTATTTCTGCGGCAAAACTTGTATATATTACATTATAATTTATTTTTCTTATTTAAAAATCTTTTGTAAATATGTTTATATTAATTGTATATATTCGTGTCCCATGGTTCCCAACGGTGCTCATTGAATCAATAGCGGCAGTATACTTAAAAGGTACTTTACAATTAAATTAAATAATACTAAAGAAGCACTAAAGGATGCTAAAAATACTATTTCGATACAAATCACAAGTAAATAAAATTGCAATAAATTTAAGTTCAAAAAAAAAAGATTGGCAAAAATAAAACTTCAATTATCCATTCAATGAGAGAGAATACCAGGGCATTGTATGCACAACTCATGACTCTCCTTACGGGGCATTTGAAAGGCGTACAGGCAAAAAACCTCGCCACATTTGTATATAAATAATAATTTTTGTAAATAAAGCGACCTATTGAAATTGAAAATATTTTGCTAATTGCATTTATGTTATTAAATTATTTGGTTGGAACTTCTATTACTCAACTCCTATTTCTATCACCTTCGCATTTCTGGTCCTTTGAAACCTCAACACCAAAATGTACCTGCAATTTCCTGTACACTACTGATAGAAAATGAATATTAACATAAATGAATCCCGTGTCCCTTTGTTACTTTGTAAATATACGAGAAACTAAATTACACAGGAAATTTGCTCACTACGAAGTAGATTATAAAGCAGTAGATGAAATTGCGAGAATATTTCGCTTTTCACTCTTTCCTCATCAGAATGCGTAAATGGCAAAGAAATGCTTCTGATTATCGGGAAGGCTCTCATATATTTTAGAGCGAAATACTTAGACAAATATCTCGTAACCTATAATGGAATAAACAACTCATACCTTACCTATAATATTTCTATGGTATGGTAACTTCTAAACAATGCGATATAATTTTTTAAACAGATATCTAAACGTGTCGTAAAGATGTGTCATTTCATCAAAATATGTAGGAATACCTTCGAAGAATAAAATTGATAGAGGGTTACGGTTTTAAATTGGAAATTAATTTTTTGCCATAAACTCAAAAGCTATTGACGTAGAATCTATAATATATAATAGGTAAGTTGGCGTAGATTCGCTATTATCATTTATAAGTTTATGCACATAAGAAATAGTACATACTGGCATACTGGTTAAAAACCGTGGAATTTCTTCAGTACTTCAGCATACTATTGACGTATTGCTCCTGATTTAAATAAAGTAAATTTAGTTTCTTCCTGGGATTGTTAATAAAAATATTCACTCCGACAGTTCACTCCAGTTACCAGTATTATGCCGTTTATTAGAAAGATATAAGTTTTGAGAAAAAATTCTTAAAATCTATTAAGCTTATTTCTTGGTATTAAGATCTATAATACAACCGCAAACCAACTTCTGTGTGACTGAATAAAGTTCTTTTGAACTATTTCATCATAATATTATTGTACATACTCTTCTTACTCTATTATTCATTTTTACAAATACGAACCTTGTGTAATATGATAGATCTTAGATAGAACTTACCACTTAAGATAATAATAATATTTAATAATAATAATAATGTCTTTATTTAGTATCGAGTATAATACGATTTAACAGTTTCCCCAAATAAGATAAATATTCAGTACATAAAGGAAGTAAAAAATAAGGAAGGTGTAATACTAAAATTGAGTCTGGGAATACAAAACGATGCACCATCGGAGTGAACCTTAACCAATTGAAGAAAAATCCCTCAAAATCCTTTATCAGGATGGCGGAATAGAGTCGAACAAGTAAATGTGTAATTGGGACAATTACAAAAATAAAATGATATATACATAATTAAAAATACAGTTTAAACTTCATAAATTATCCACGTGAAACACATAATGATAATATAATAGTTGAAATTACTATAAATGAAAAAAATTAAAGAATTCAAAATAGTTAAAGAAACACCAATAACGTACAAAATAATGTAAACACAGAAAACAATGCAATACAGTGCCACTCAAAATATAAATAACTCTAAAGTAATAGAAATACTTTTATATGTGAATATTATTTAATGGACAAAGATAAGGTACAAATTAATACAATGTCAAATTATAAATAATATTAAATATATAGAAATAGCAAGAAAAGATATACAATTTAATACTGAATCAATTTTAAATATTTTTACTACGTTTGGGGGGAGAGGATTAGATAAGAACATTTGTTTCTAGCTGAAAGAATGACTCTGTGACTGCGACTGAAAAATTTGGGAACCTCTGCTATAAGCAGTACACAATGTTATATTAGTGACTCCAAGTATATATTACGAAAGACAAAGTGACGTCAACATCATGATTCGCTGTGAAGACTGAAACGTCATGAGCGACTGCGAGCTTCAAGTTTTCGAACAGTGAAACAAAGACATTTCGTTGAGGATGTGATATTCGATGCGAAGCACATCTCTCTCTAGACATTCCGAATCGTTGGTGCATCGCATGACGAGTCGTTTGCTTTGAAGAAGAGACTAACACTGTCACAGGCCAATGTGACACGTAGTACGGATATCAAGTCAACACTGTTACCATTTATTGAAAAGAATATAGTTCGACTATTCGGTCTAAAGAGACGGAAGTATACGATAGCTAAGATCGAGAACACAAACTACGGTAAACAACAAACTACATTGAAATTTTTAGCATCAATGTTACAAGGTGGTTTTTCGATTACGAATAATTTATAGACCAGAAATCTGGGCTAAAAAAGTTAGTCGAGGTAATGATTTTGGTATTTGTATTTTTGGAGGTGTAAAAAACAATTTTCAGTTTACCAACCTACATTTTGAGTAGAGCAATCTTTCCGGAGTCACCACAATGGGATAATTTATCCTATGATGTCCTCCACGGTAATAGGACGTGGAGGGGTTAGTAAAAGTAGTTAGAGTTAATGATGCTAGGAGGAGGAGCATAGAGGAAAGATGGTTCACTTTTTTTTCTCTCCTCACCGAGTAACGAACTTGGTGAAGATCAAGAACGCAACCATCTTAGCCATTAGAGGAGCCAACTAGACATGAAAATCAGATGAACGATTCCCTGTCAAAATATGCCGATTTAATAGTAAGTAGTACAAATGTAATAATAACAAGAATTCATTCACTTTTAAAATCCTTTATATCACAATTGTCGCAGATTTATACAACATATTTTAGTACACAAATATAATACATAAAAATTAATTTTTCTTGTTATTTCTTATTGTAAATGTACTTGTTTGTACTCAATCTTGGCATGGTTGAGAACATTATCTGTGCAACCCCAAACCGAACTGGTTTTGTGGTCCCTAGCTTTCTCCCAGATAAGTAAAGTAACGTAGTATCCTCCATGTAGTCGTTCTCAGTATTTAACTGCATGTTGACAGTAAACTACTAATTCAAAATAGAAATTGAATATTCCAACAATTTCCTTAAAATCTTTTAAGATGAAAGATTTTAAATAAATGATTAACTGATTTATTATATAGAGCACATGTCTACTAGGAGGTTAAAAAACTAACTTAATCTCCTGAAGCAAAAATGGGACCAAGGTCCCAAGCCACGTTACAACACTCTTGATATAGTTTTGTTAATGAGTGTTCTAGTGTTATTTTTTAGTGCCAAGCAAACTTCTGACTTTTGATATTACATTTTATATCCTCCTCGTACTTCAGAATAATTTTGCAATTAAATACTTCATAGAAAGTTAAGTAATACCGTAAAACATGAACAGCTACGTTTTGGAAGACTTCTAGGAATATAACATTTAGATATGAATAGAACCGGAGTTATGAACGTAGATGTCAATGATAAATATACCCCAAGCAGGGTAGAGCTCCGCAATTGACATCATCTATGATCAGCGATTTTCTCTACTATTTTATAGACTGCTTAAAGAAAAGGAAATGTGACCAGATTCCCAATAAGATCAATTTGACTTCTGGGATAGACTCAACACTCATGTAAGATCAGGTTGAGTGGATCCAGGAATTAGATTGGACGTTAAAGCCGTCAGTGATAATATCGTAATCGCACCGAGATATGAACCGGAGACAACGAGTCTATGTATGAGCGCTTGACCCACTGCACTTCATCACATCAGGAATTTCAAAAATATTTTCGTTGGAAAAATTGTAAACATTAAAAAAAAAGTATTTAAGTTGAATCTACATCATATATTTTATAGCCTCTCTCAAAGGGAATGTCACTTCTCCACCTCGATTGCCGGAGGCACCAATCTTCAACACGTAATATAATTTGCGTATGTCACAATCTTGTAGGAGTCACGAAGGCTACAGTCTCATAGCGTAGTTACTAAACTCAATATTCTCATCTTATGTACTAGTTAGTTTCATATTTTTTCGTACATATTTGCTTTACATCGTTTGTTAAACACCTCAACACAAAAAACCTTAAAAAATCGATTGTCTTAAATATGTAGTTGCACTAATATAAACATAAACTTTACATTCAAAAAGCAGTTGCAAACTTCGAAAAGGAGCAAGGGACAATCCCATCAATTACGATCAAGGACCAAAGGCAATGGAGGGTTTACTATTTATAAAAGATGTTGGATAACAAATACGTGATGCCATTTATTTATAATTTCTATAATAAATCGTTGGAATTAAATGAAGTAAAAATTCAAGATTAATAACAACAAAAGAATTAATAATATTCCCACCTGTTTGACTATGGGTTATTTCCCTGTCGAAATATCCATTCATCTCATTCTGAAACTTCATCGAATGCTACCTCTCTTGTCAAAGTCTCATTCCTAACCTACCGCCAAGGAAAACTGCAGACATTCGACGTTTCACATTCCAAACACAAAGAGTGCGTCTGAGGAGTGTGAGCAGAGTGCTAACAGAACTCAACGGCTGAATCAGTTTTGAACAGGGAAAACCCACATCTAAGATAATGCTTTTTCTTGTAATTTTTACAGAGATTTGATGACATGGAGATTTTTTGTTACTTGTTACGTAGAACACTTTTTTAGATCCTGAACATCGTGATACAATGTTGTGCTCCTTGGAACTAAACAATTTGATTTTTTATGTATCTTAATAAATGATGTTTTTAAATTGCTACTGAAGGTAACATAGTAAGCCAATCTTAATAAAAAATCTTCGTTCATATCAATTACGAGTAGGGGTATAATCTGAAAGATTGAGAAACATTTCTTTTCTGGGCAGCATTAAAGTTGAACTTTATCTGCGATTACAACGTTTTAAGTTCTTTTTTTTACGTCCCGTGTCTTTCCTTAATTTAGTTATTGACATTTTTAGATGTAGCGTTCTCTAAGGAATCGTAAAATAATTGTTTTTTGCATCGGTGAATTAAGTATTTACTTTGTGAACTGATGAAGCTTACATAGTTACTCATAAGAGTAATACGTATCATAAGAAGCTCGGTTGAATCTAATAGATATTTCTATTTTACCAAAACTATTATTAAAGAAAACTACTAATTTATATTTCATGGACGCCATAATGGTGAAATACTGTATGAAAAAAGTTCAACCATTCTTTTCATAAGGTTGAATTAATATTAAAATTAAATTATACAACATGTTAATTAATATTTGAGATACCTTTATTCTTTCACATATTAATTCTTTAAAATGTTTTAAGTAATACCTCAGTCTAGTTTAATATACTGGCGTGAGAGTTATTATTGGGACAAATAAAACACACTATATATCCTCAGTATGTTAAATCTCCCATACGAATATTTTGACGAGTCTCTTACCTTCGCATTAATTTGGTACAAAACCGGATAAAGGTGTACAGAAGTTACGAAAAACCAAAATAACCGCTTTACTAAAAAATCATCACTAACTGGATTCATTAGGATCAATTATGATGGTGGAAATAACTGTGAGAAAAAGTCCAGCCAAACTGTGAAAACATCGCAAAGTAACATTGGGAATTTTTAGCTCCGTTCATTCCAATAGTATTTCTCTTAAATACTTCACATTCTTTTTTATTTTACTGGTTCATCTTGTTCACTACGTGAACATTCATAGAATGAAGTCATGTATATTTATCGTTACAGGTGTGTCATGTGTGTATCATACTTACCCCTGTTTAGACCAATAAATCGTCCTGACACTCATAAAATAAGAAGAAATATTTCAGTCCTTACAGAGGTTTTACGTATTTGGTGAATTTTTAACGTAATTTTAATAGCGAAGTAACTTGATATGTAAATGAATATACAAACGTAAAATATAGCTCAATTTGATACAGTACGTATTTTCTGAATAACAGATATGCAATGGAACAGGGCAAATATCGATCATATCACTCTTAGACCAATACATACTTTACACTTATACCGAATTACATATTCGTAAATAAATGTTTGTCGGTCTGGCTTCGCATTCTATTCCATTTTATGTATTTATTAGAGAATTTAAATAGCAATATTGGAACACATTCCAATAATAAATTGTCATAAATTGTATCTATCAAATAATACGAAAAATAATTATTGTAATTTTACTGGTGTGTTATAGTACACTGGAAAATCTCAAGCAATATTTTTGTATGATTGAATCTATTAACTTATCTGGCGATATTGTTGTAGTGAAAGAGAAGAGATCATTACTTGAACACTATCGCTATATCTTATTTCTAAAAGATATCTCATAAATATCCCTCCTCTTCTCTCGTCATTCCTGTACAGGAAGGGGATCGTAATCATACATCTTAAATATGTATTTTTTCTTTTGCAATGTTTGAAAATACAAACCGAAATGAATTTGTAATGAGGTGTCCAGGTGACGCTACTCACGGCTATACAAACTTCCCCTATTTATCTAGTTTACGATGTGTATTTCCCTTATAAATTGTAATCAGATTGGGAGTCTCCTGTTATGTACTACAGCGAAATCTTCGTACAGATCTATTTCTACAAAATTTCTTTGAAATCCTTGGCCACCCGAGAGGATGTGGCGGTTTATCGTGGAACTACGGAGTGCATCGAAGAGGAGGGGTAGGCCGTGACACCTAGAAGGTTAAATCAGTGGCGGCGACGGAGGCACAGGCAGAGACGCAGGCGGTGGTTTGTCGCTGCTATATACACCACGAACCTGGATCCGCGCCGCTCATTGTACAACTTCCATTCCTCCCGCCGAGGACTCACCACTGCCGCCGCTGAGGAAGGCTGTGACGTCACCTCCATTGGACGAGTTAGGACGCAGCCACCCTCTCGTCCGCATCAAGTCTTTTTCCAACATCGCTGCTACCATGTCTTCCACAGGGTTTGCGTTGGTCTCCATCTTCCTTCTGGCGGCGGTGGCTTCCATTCCCTTTGTGGCGGCGGCGGCGAAGAAAGATCTGCGTGAGTGGAACAACAGTACACTTCACACCTTAGCATTTNTATATATATATATAGCGATTTTTTCTCTCCAAATAACGCTTCCACCCTTATCTGGGGTCTTCATCAGGTGCTGTGTTAATATTTCTTATTAAACCTGATGAAGGTCCCAACCCTCTTTGGAAGCGTTGTGAAGAGAAAAGTTTCCATAAATATTGTAAATTTCCAAATAAGGTAATATTTAACTATTCTGGAGTATTTCTAAGTCATTTTATCGCAAACTAGATTGGTTCTCTTTGAGTTCTACACCAAATATTCTATTTCTCTTTTCTTTTCATCTCTTTTACTTCTTATCCTTATATGTATTCAGTTTTCGTATGTACATATCATCACATACGTTTTCTCGTGATGTTTCGTGACGTAATTGAAGCAGAAAAATGATAATAGATTATGTCATTTATATTTTGCGTCGTGGAATGGGTTTATGAGATTTACGTCCTCCATCCTATTTCTGGCAGATAAAGAAAATTCAGTGAAAACATGTGATGAGAAAATACTTTTCTACGCTCTTGTTAAGAGAAGTGACAGCATCGTGCTCCAAATCGCCTGGGGATGTGGACAACCAGGAAAGTGAATTCTACTATTCTTATCCTGGAAGTTTTAGGAGAAATCTGACGATGAAAGCTTTAGAGCGAATTATTTTGATGTATTTATGAATGAGTGTCAATGAATTTGTACTATGATTTAATTTAGCAGGATGTGTATTCAAAAGTACATTTCTGTATTATTCTTTTATTCAGTATAATTTTTGTTAGAAACCAGGAAAAATGTTGATGGTTTACTTGACTAAATGTTGAGAGTGTGTACTAAATTGAGTTTATTGATGAACGAATTTTTCTCAAAATTGGTTCCCACATTAATTAACTTAGAATTTTGGGTACAAATAACATTATTAATATACATTACGACAGGAAAATGGTAATTTGCTTGAATGTTTGGAAAAAGATCAATAAAATAATTTCTCTCTTACCGCTACATTGATGAACCAGAAATATTACAAAATGTCTCAAAATTGACTCCAACAATTATTCCAAAACATTAGCATGTCAAATAAAATAAGTATCTAGTAAATATATTTGTTTAGAGCCTGCTTGAAAACGGTTAGTGTTAGTTTTAGTTTCTCATATACATAGCACATACAAAGAATTTAAATCAGGAAGATTTTTTCATTCATTGTACATTGAAATAAGTCTATCTTTCATATAACCTACATATCCACATAGACATACAAACAATTAAAGTTATTTGTATAAGAACATATTTTCGTAAACAATGCACTTATGTCGTGATATACTGAAGAATGATAAATATGTGGTTTCGAGAAAATATGTGGTGTGCACACTGTTTGGAAGTCAGAGTGCTCTCGCTCTATTTAGTCCATTTCTTGGAATAAAATATCTTCTTACGAACAAAGTCTTATGTTTGTTTTTATTTGAAAAAGGTATATAAATATAAGGGTTTTTTGACAATAAATTTATTATTATTTAATTTATTATTAAGCAAATTTTCCTTTTTCTTGTGCGTGAGTAATTAATGCTCAATCAGCTTACTTGAAAGTAATTACCTACATGATTCAGCGACAACTCATTACGACATGTAAAGGGATAGATATGTAATGAATAATCGGTACTAACATTTGATAAGTAAGATATAATGTATTATTATTAATACAAATCTCGCTGTTCACTTGTACATATTTTATTATAGACAATCATATTGGGTTCTTCAACCGTTTTTTACCAACACATAATAAATTTATTCATTAAATGTAATCATGAACCAACGTTTCGATACAAAATACTATCTCCTCATCAGGTTGTAATTATTCTATAATGATTACTAAATAAAACTAAAAATTTACATAACCATAAAATGTATTAATTATAAAAATTAGCATCAAATATTTCGTAAGTTATCCAACTAAATTATGATGAAATATTTTGTGAAATACACTCGTCTTGAATATCAAAAACCGAGTTACAATGTTGTTGTGAAAAATTTCTCACAGGGTAGCTATAGGGTTGTTATATATTTCTATTTTCTCATCGTTAATATCTTCTAGGTTAGGTTATTCTTCTAGGTGTTACCATCATACACGTTGACCGTCAACTGGAAGTATGACTTCAGCACATTACTAATTCCTACCAACCTTGCTTATTTATTGCCAATTTTTGCTTATTATTATTTTTATTATTATATAGTATTATTTTTTCCGCATGATTGTAGGAAAAGCATATAAGTGGCTTTCATTATTTGTTAAGATTTCAGTTGAAAATGTTTTGGTTGAAATAGATTTGCGCGCATAATCTGCATATTCCACCATTAAGGAAAGGTCTGCACTTAAAGTGGTATTAGAATGTGGTCGATAAGTTTCTGCATGCATTTTCTTCAAACCAGGTTAACTTGTAGTTTCTGTGCAACATGTCCTCATATAGTTTCACTGAACGTAACGCGGGGCCAATGGTATATAATTCTGTAGACCTAAATAGCTATGTATACTTCGCTTGAAACTCGCGTTTAAGCGACTCGTTGTTACTCAATGCGTCATCCGTAATATATTGGAATCGGGGTAAAAACCCGTGTGGCAACAAAATCCGCTTTTAGAGTTTTGAAAGAAAGTGTTTTTGCTTAACGATGCTTTCTTCATTAGTTCGGAACTACACTCCGAATTTGCTTGAAAATAAGAGATCCGAAACTTTCGTTTTTGAAGGAACTTGCAGATGACTCAGATACCAAACTTAAAAGAGACATCATATAATGTAAGATAAGTTCCTAATCGTCAACGGTCAGGTGAAAATTGCGACGGACCGGAACTCGAACTCGGGATCTCTTGTTATGGCCGCAAGTGTGCTGTCCACTTCACAACCCGCCTCGATTCCCAAAGTCCGTACACAACATTCTCTTGGCTGTGTATGTGTTTTGGGAGTCGAGGTGGGTGGTGCATTTTTTTCAGTTTGCTCTCATATTAGCTAACTTGTGTTCAGTAAATCCATACTAATATATAAATGCGTAACTTGAATGTCTGTTTGCTACTTCATCACGATTAAATAACTGAACCGATCGTGACAAAATTTGGCAAGAAGATAGTTTAGGGTTACAGGATGAACATATGCTAACTTTAATTTTTTAAATGTGTGATAAGAAAAATAGAAAAGGTTTTTGACGATAAATGTCAATGCGATTGAGAACGAAGAGAGTTATATTTATTTACGTTGGCTTAAGGGTTAGAGATACGTGACAACTTTGAATAGAGATATTTTTTGTCTCAAAGTGTTCTACAAAAATGTATGTGTCACCATAGGTGTATCTACAAAAACTAAAATAAATTTTCAATAAAACGGTTTTAAAATTCAAGAGTTAAAATAATTCAATTTAAGAGAGTAATTTGCGAAGGAAAAAATCAATCATCCTCAAATTTAATTGATTATCTGTTTTGTGTATTAAAAAAAGTAAAATACGTCTTTAAACTGTAAAATTTCGACGAATAATTAAGATTTTACAAGAATTTTAATGAAATGGTGCAGTCGTGTCATGCCTCGGAAGCGAATATTCGATCGGTGCGGTTCCCGGGAGATGGTATAGTATGTATAAATTTAAGTTTCGTATAAAATTTGTATAATTAGGAATTTGATTTTTTTTGGGGGGGTGGCTATAGGGCTCGTCAACATTGAAGGTCATTAGAGCCCATTGAAAAATTAGGATACTGTACATGTTTTTATAAGCCCGTAAGTTAAAGTATTTTTATTTTACTATATTGATAGATTTCGTTTTTTTTCCTGAGTAAAAGAAGTTTAATCTAAGAAAACTCCCGGGTAACGCGGCACACAATTCGTACACGACAACTGTCTCTATGAGAAATATTTAGTTTCGTAGGAAATTGAATTGTTCAGCAAAAGAAAAGTATTCGGTACCGGAGCTGTTGATCATTGAGTTTGTCTCGGGTGCGCTGGCTAAGTGCACTTGGTTTGAATTCCACAAACGTCATCTCGTTTATTCTGACGTTCGACACTTAGATTGCGTAGCTGCACAGGACGCAGTTACTTCACCTGAGAACTAACGACAACAAAAATTATTGATTACGAAGGAAAAATACCTCGTGATTAATAATTGAAAAGTTTCTTAACATTATAAAACGAACGATGCAAAACATTAATCCTTAAGGACAGGGATACTATGGACATCCTTTACCTCCTGTGTAACATCATAAAACAACTTGTTAGAAATTTTCGAATTGATAATGCAACAATCTGGGGATTTAACCAACGAAGTAATGTTTTTTCTTTTAAACTTGCCAACATTTCGGATATTAATTCTAATTTCGTCTGGTTCAGTATTATAAAAGTGTTAAATCTTATCTTCCGTATAGTAAAAATTTTTACTTACTAAGAACTAACGTGAGTTCTGAAAAGGAAACGCTATATTTGCACACGCTGTCTGCCTTAACACAACGCACTTCTTACGAGCATTTAATTTACAATTTGCACACCCGCTATTCAGCTTCTTGTTTAGTTATCATTTTCCTGAGTAATACTTAAGATTAATTACGTGTTTTTTTTTAGATTAATTATGTCGCTTCTTATAAAATAATGGTTATTATTTCGCATTATATGCTAAATTAGAAAGAAAAAAAAATTCTATCTGTAATTTGCCTTCAAAATACTTCAGTTATCACAAGTGTAGAAAGGTTTATTTACGAAACAATCATATGATTCTCAATTTAATAATAATAATACTAATAATAATAATAATGCGAAGAAAAAGAATTTCAAGTATGTAATAATGAACTCGATTCTCAAATAGTTTGAGATCGCAACATAAGAATGAACTTATTTAGGAATTTATTATTTGGAGAGATTATTGTGCGTTTTCTCCTGGTTAAGATTAATTACTGCGGATCCGTGAAACAAGATAAAAGACACGCACGAAATTGAGACTGAGAAAGCGGTTAGAAGTAACCTTGTGAAGTCAAGGTTACTAGGTGCTCTTAGACGTGACTGGTGCAAGCAATTTTCTCCACTAGGAAGTCTGCATCACAATCTATGACATTCGCAATTATGATCAGTAGATTTCAGTCCCTGATATACTGATTGCTATCAAATAAATAATAAAATCAATAAATTAAAGTCGAATAGACAGAAGTACCTCAAAATAAAACATGGGAATAACGGATTTTAAATATTGAGGTGCTTGAAGAACTTGAAATTTTTGATTCAATAAATTAGTTTAAAATCTTGGGAACACATATTTAATTTTGTATAATATTTCAAATATATACTTAATCAAACGACCCTGTTTTTTATGAAGAGACATTTTTACTATGCATTAGGGTATGCGGATCCAAATAATTATAGACAATCTTTATTATTACCAACGTTTCGACACTGATTGGTGTCTTCATCTAAATGAGTTGACTTCTGTTGTAAGTGAAGTAAGGTTTGACAAGGTGATCCACCGAGATG
This sequence comes from Laupala kohalensis, assembly GCA_002313205.1. Lineage (NCBI taxonomy): Eukaryota > Metazoa > Arthropoda > Insecta > Orthoptera > Trigonidiidae > Laupala > Laupala kohalensis. Next base: position 75,844 of record NNCF01125986.1, on the reverse strand, counting down.
CTTTTTATGTATTAATAAGGATTTAAAAAACAATGTCTATTGTGTAACCGAATCAAGTTACCCTGATGAAGACACCAATCAGCGTCGAAACGTTGGTGATAATAAAGAAAAAAAAGATTGTCTATAATAATTTGGATTGCATAATATACATAAAGACAATCAGAAACATAGGAGTATTTTATCACATATATTTACTTTAAAACACAAATAAATAAAATAACATACACAACGTTTTAATCTTTTTGGTGAATCATCTTCAAGCAATCGTAGTGGCTAACGAATCGGTCCACCGCAACCTAACCACTTGTCCGCCAATGTCTGGTGAAGATGCTGACGGACGTCGCGTGAAAAGTGGATGTAATGGTCGCGCACGAGCCGGAAATCGTTCGTGATACAGGTGTTGTGCTAATCAACCATTTCGTCCACTTTCACCGTAGATGAGCCACATGTCGGTGTACTCGGAAAAGGTGTACTCCACCATTCTTTAATGCACCATCTTTCTCGATCGCTCAGTGGTAAATGACGTACATGCGCTTCAATTCATTGGATTGTTCTCTGATGACACGTGACGTGACGTCACTCAAGACATCACGTGACACAAGACACCGCCCTCTGTTAATGTGTATTGACTTCCATAGTTCAAAGTCGTTTTATCTTCCAATCGGCGCATTTCCGGACATTACTATCCTGAGCCCCCTCTACAACACCTGTAACTGTGTAATAGGAATTCTGAATCAGCCTGTACATGCAGACGGAATATACGACTAATTTAAAATATATAAAGTGACTACAAGTTTATGCCATAACAATACTTAACAAAATCTTGTTTAATTTTATCATCTTCTCTTGAGTCGTTTTATATTTATTTGTATATATGGATCCAGAACCTGTAATTTACACAACGAGATTCAAGAATTCAGAACAGACACGTATGACAATGTTTCGCTCAAGTATATTTCACTATTTCTATTCTTATTTTAGAGTAAAGGGTTGAAATTTTCAATCCACCTCTGCCTTAGCGCCCTTCATTGGAATTGATGGGATAGTCCCTTGCTTGTTTCCGGAAAATAAATAAGTCTATTGTTCTCTGGGTGCTTATACGCAGTTTGTAACTCCTTTAAGACAGTAAATTCATTATTATTATCATTAAAAATGAACTTCATGGAAATTTATTGAGTTATAAATAATGGTTTACGATATTATCACTATAAGTTTAATTGGTATTTTAAAGCATTACAAAAGAAGTGGTTCATACTTAAATTGTAGATAAAAATGCCGTCTCTGTCTGGAAACTAATCTTTGTAGTGATATATTATGTGTGACAATTTGTTCAGAATGATGGTAGGAAAATGGGTATTTACAAGTAAAGAATTCTCTTAGAAACTGGACATAGCGAAGTTAGGTCTACTGGTAACAACGTAGTTTCCAATAAGTGATTAAAAAATCTTGTGTTCAAACAAGTACACAATTAAAAAAAGGTATTGCAATTATCTTTAATTTGGAGTTCAATAATTTTAGCACAATTTCCTTTCTTGATTTCTTAGATTATGTATAATTCAGAAATGGCAGTTTCTCATTTCTGCTTAAGATACCGCTCGTTACCTTCTAAACCAAATGCCTCCTTCACTGCAAATTTTCGAAGATATTCTCATATGTGATTCATTCCCCATCGTCGCAGACCAAGAGATATCGGTCTGCAGTATCCCTAAAACAAATATTAAAATTTGTTAGTTACCTACTGTTTACGGTAGTATGAGTGATCTGTAGACTGTTTTTAAACGTCCTGATCTTTTTAATGAAGAATAAACCATCATATTTCAACTTGTCTAATAAAAACGGAACTTGAGCTTTTATTAGAATAAAACTTAGAATTCAACAAGTTCTTTTGAATCAAGTCTTTGGTTAACAGTTTATAAATAGAAACTGTATAAATATCCTTGTAATTTCTAATGTATGATAGTTCTTCATATTCATATTAATTATGTCACATAATTAATAAAGAGAGAAATATTACATTTACCTGCCTTTCCGTGCAATTAAGAAAGATATAAAACGGAAGCAATAGCAAAAATAGAGAACTCAATTCATTTTTCAAATACATTGTTTCCGTTTATTCGGCATTATTTATGATTCGCAGTTTTTAATATACCATAATTCATCAATAAGGTAAAATGACTGTTTTAATATTCACTGAATAGATAACAGTATTGATAGTTTAATAAATATGACTTTGTGCTTGACAAGCACCTGGCACGCGCATGTCAAGCACAAAAATACTACCTTAAGCAATAAGTACTTCGTTACTTCGGTATTGGTATTAATTAAATAAAATTTAATTTTTTTATTCACTTCACTTTATAATTAATAAAACCATATTTTGTATGCACTATAAAGATACTTGTTATGAAGCGACGAAGATTTGCGGGCAAATACATGCAACGAGGTATCGAAGGCGAATTTTTTCTTCGTCAAGGTAAACTGGTTCACTTTCCTGGAAGATGTATCATGTGGTTGCAATTTACGTGCAACGACGTTGTCCGGTTGCAGATATCATTAACATTCTATATTGCGAAACCTGTCTGTAGACACGTAACTGGTACTTTGCTTCATTAATTATCGTCTCACATATGTTAAATTATGTTGAAAAAAAAACGAGACTCCGTGCGACATTCACAATGACATTGAAGAAAAGTACAAGGTTTCTGTTTCAGTTTTTTCTAAGATATATTATCTTTGAAATTTTATAACTTTCCTGGACATTCACTATTTAACTAAAGTAATAAAAAAACTTATTTAATGATTTATTTCATTTAAAGCAATTTCGCAAATAAAAATATTAAATAAAAAACTTACTGTCAAAAAATAAAAAATTGCATATGACCACGTGTAGGATAAGAAAATATTTTAAACTACTGAAATAAGAAAGGGATCATCCCATCAATTCCAAACAAAGGGCCCAAAGGTAATGAGGAATTTAGGCACAGAAGTGTTAAATATATATAACTAAAATTACAAAATATATATTTAAATGGAAAATTGAAACTCATTGACTTTAAAAAAATCAAAATCCATAATTTTTAAAACATTATTGGAACAAAGAAGCAGTAGGAAGTCTGAAACTGCGGATTCAATTTCTTGATATATTTTAAATATACGTGGTACTATAAGGTCATGTTTGAAATAGTTCCCTATTGCACGTTCCTTTCAACATCGTTGTAACAGAACTGACTTTGTGAAGCCCGTTAATGTTTTATGTGCCATAACAATGCTCGAATTAAACGAAGTTTTATTTCAACTATTAGTTATAATGATATTATGTTTAACGAATTATTGATATTATGATATTGATCCATTATTGATATTATGGATAACGAAACAAATTCGAAGAAAAGATACACATCAGAGATGTATACAAAATCTACTCCAAATTGTATAAACTTGCAAACGAATTATCTAAAGTTTATGAGTGATTATTATTATTTATTTTTTTAAGTTTATTTCGTATTTTTTATTTTGTAACTATATATTAAATTTGCGAATGTCTACTAGTCAGATGAAAACTTGAACATAAGTCGAAACGTTGTTAGAAATTGAAAATAAAAAATGTCTATGATAAAGGTCGTAAAGTAAAATAACGCAATCATTTTTCGATAAAAACTAAAAAGTAACTTCAATATATAACTTGGTGACAAAATTTTGCAACTTCAATTGCATTGAAGAATGTGGTCAGACAGTTTTTCCTTCCGCAAGTTTCTATGAAGCGTTCAAACATATATTCATTGTACTCTTCCGATGACAGAATACAGCAGCAATAACAGACTGATGTGATGTGATGAATTCTCTGGTGATGTCCTCTATCGTGAAGTGAATAAGAGCTGACGAAGGAGATACATAAATAATAATGGGTCATTACATAAATAAGAATACATGCCTAAGGTATTTCATTGGACAGAGGTTTCAATGCGATTGTAATAATGATTATTCGCTAAGTTAAAAATAATTCAAAAATGTATAATCGTGAAAGATGAAACTTCTTTTCCGGACTTTGAGAAAACAATGCATCAGGACAATTTTCTCCTTAAAGTCAGAAAACATTTGTCTTTCAAATTGGTTATAGTATTCAAAGCAAAATTTTATTTTACGGACGGTAATTCAATTTACATCATACTCATATGTTATAAAGTTGAATTATACTTTAGATAATTTATATTTCACGTGTGATAAGGCATCGGTGAATTTCAATAACTCGCCCCCGCCATTTATTCGTCCATTTCAAACCCATCCCCGCTCCGTGCAAATTAGCTGTCGGGACAGCACGCTATAATTGTTGTTTTTTTCTGTTCCAACGAAGATGTTTTCAGTGCCTAGTGGGGAAAACATTGGTAGGTTATTACTGGATTTTTCTTTGATCTAGAACTTTATATAATTCGATTCTAACCTCCTCAATTTCTATACTTTCATATTTTACGTAAGAAAAATGAGCAGAAGAAAACAGCAGGAGACTTTGCAATCCGACATAAGGAATTGTGAAAAGGAGGGTAGTAAGAGGCCAGCACTATTTATTTTTAATGAAATTGAGTCGAAAAATTAACTTTCGTCACACCCCCAGACGATGATATACATTTTTTGTTTGCAGTAATAATAATAATAATAATAATAATAATAATAATAATAATAATAATAATAATAAATGTGAGTTTATTTGGTGAGACTTAGACAATGAGTTCTTCCACTGACCACTTGACTTTAGAAATGGTCAAACATGGGAGAGAGACAGAGAATAAAAGGATAAAAGGGGAGATCATTTTATCATTCAATGCTGTGAAGTAAAACGAAGGACCATTTCGGTGCCTTAAGCGTAAAACTCCAATTATGTAATTATGTTCCAGACCAGGCTTACTTTGATAATTACCAAGATATTGCAAAGTTTGCAATTATATTAAAATATAATTAAATTACAAGAAATATGAGAAAATTGTTTTTTCATGCTTAACAATTGTATATATTTGTGTTATAACATGTTACGGCTTGTCATCTGACAAGGACTTCTGGTTCAAAGTGTCAGTTAATTTCCGAGTCTTTGTTGTCGGGTACTTAAAAAAAAATTCATTCATTAAAACTCATAAAATATTTCATACTTCGTATGTAGAACTACCTTGAAAGGAAGTTACAGATTTATGCATTGGACCAATGACTTTGATGCAAACAAGTGCACCTATTTTTTGGATCAACATCTGCCGTTGCGCAGAGCGTATGAATAGGTAGTCGGCCTTTTCCTCGCGTCACAGATACGACGCCGCTGCCCTGTCGTGCCTCATGTCGCCGGCGGTTGACCGTGAGCCCGGGTGAGAAAGTACACGCGTTTGACCAAGAAACGGCGGAAACTGTGTCATAATTTGAAGTGCTACTCGTTTTGTGAGACTAGGTTACCTTAATCAAGAAACTGACGTGTCTAATTTTCGAGGTAATTTTTTAAATCAACGCATTTTGTCTTCGTAAATTATATACGTCGAACTGCGCATGATATTAATTTTAAATTCTGCTTAAAATAGGCTGAACGAGGAAAAACATTGAATAACGCTGAAAAATTATAATACGAGCTTCAAAACACTGGATATATGTGAAATTGGAGGTTGAAATTATTAATTTCAGTAATATGTGCAAGTTGATTGAATGAAATGATTACAAAAGAATAATTTACCCCGAAAATAATTAAATTTTCCGAGACATATACGAATTATAAAACGCAATAAATATTAATTATTCAATAATTTGAATGAGCAAATTATATCCTACAAGTAATGGAGATATGAAGGTTCGATAAGCAGTCTACCAATTAATTAGGAAAGAAACTTTGTAAAATAAATTTGTAGTGAAGTTAAAATACCAAGTCTTTCAATTTCAGAAAACGAATTTCGATTGAAGAGAATGTTTGATTCGAAGAGAAAAAAAAAACAGAGTGACTTTCCTTTTCGTCGGACAATTTTCTTAGTAATTTTTGGGCAATGACATGGCGTTTACTTTGAGGATGTTTATGTAATGTCAAGTTTATTGGTTCACGTGAAAAGCTTTCAATCGTATATTGTGTCAAACTTCCAATTTACATAGAATGTTGTTATTTATAAATTTTACTGTTATATGAAAAAACTAATGTGACTAGGTGAAAACCACACGTCAAAGTTCCCACTAGACAATGAATATACATTTTAAATTACTCGTATTATTTAGATTACCCCTTTCAAAATTCAGAATACAAAATAATCTCAAGTTATTTCCCTAGAATGCTAGAATGCTAATTTGCTCATCAATAATAATTAACTTATTTTAAAATTTTTAAAATTTTCAGAATAATACAATTGCTTATGAAAAAAATACATTTCTGCTGGCAGCTATAAAGACAGTCGTCTCATAGTTCGAGGAGGATGATCCATTTCGCCGAAAATGTAATTAGTGACCTAAATGAAGTGGTAGTAATAATTAATGACATAATTCATTTTATGCTGATTTTTCTAGTAAAAAGAAATCAACAGTTACGTACTTACCGAGTGCTTCATTCATACAAATCGAATAACACTACTTATTTGTTCTGATCAAAACATTGAAAGATACTACTACAATTAACGTCCGATGTGTAATAAATAATTGAAGAGTTACGAGCTCTAACGGACGAACAGTGTACTATATTTCAGATGATATCGTAACGACTAGTACGAGTTATATTTATCAACCAATTTGTGGATTTGTCATCTGCTTTAGAATGACAATAGTTCTCTCAATCGCCTTGATCTCCGTACGAGAAAAATTCTGTTCATGTAACATGGTTCTCAATGAAAACTTTTGTTCTGACGTGAACACTCACTTTCTCATAAGTTTCACTTTGTGATTTGAGCAAAGGTCACATTACACTGTTAGAAATTAGTGTCTTTGCATTATGCATCTTCAAGGTGATCTCGACGATAGCACTCATTACCAATTCCTTATTACCGTTCCAAGAAATAATTATAAGTTAAGTTGTAAAGGTATTCTTTCCCTATAAATTGCCAAAGGCACGTTCCCGCAGCGATTGCTGGGCAGTTCATAAGGACTTTTTCGTTGAAATGTAAATAATCATCCCAACCAGCACTAATAGTTTGAGACCGGGCTCCCAACATTTTAACTTAGTCTAATTAACACGCTGAATAGCATAAGTAACAGACTGAGATACTACAATCATTACGAAGTAACTACTACTCGTACCTTACTACAGCATTTATTAGATTAATTATTGTGAACTTACATTATTTGTCAGGCATAGCTGACAATCACAATTTTCCTGTGAACTAAAAATTGAACTAAGAAAGCATATTTTTAAAAAAATATTTAAAAATTTTGAAAATAAAATAAATTTATTTCCAACAGAAATTGAGAGACAATACAGGTTTAGAAAGAAACATTTGCCACAGTATTCACAAGCGTCATTTTTCGACTTTCTCGTGTACACGTGTGAAGTAGTTTCTCACCAATAATAATTTATCATTCATTCATTTATTTATTGTTTGTCTCATTTTACGATGTGACGAGTTTCACGCCCTCTACCCTACTCTTCCGTACATCCCTATGTTATGGACGGAATTGGATGAAAAATGTGGGGTAGTTGGTATATCGAAGGTAACTAAACGACATTCGTCTGGAATAGATGGGAAAAGCCAAACCCAGTAATGCCGAGCGAGGGGAACCGAACCCCCGCTCTCGCGTTCAGCATTGCGTTCACAATTTTCACCCGCTTCTATTGTGAATGGTAGTGGAAGGTGAACGAGTGGTGTAGTGGATAACACCCCAGCAATCATACAGGAGTCTCGGATTCGATTCTGACTCGTCGACATTTTTCCCTGGTCGAAAGTTATCGCATATCTTCTCCATGTGTAGGTACTCGGAAGAAATATATGCATTCTATAAATTGATTCTTGCCGCTGAAGTCAACGTGTATATAAACTTATGAAACTGCAGTTTTTAAGAACAACTATTTCTTCATCTTGTGCATTTAATCCCAGTTTGATTCACTGTCTGACGTTTCGCTTCGTGTTTCAGCGAGTTACATCCACGTGTGCAAGCGAGACGACCCTAAAATGAAGGATTGCGTGCTGGATTCGGTGGAGAAGCTGCGCCCGCAACTCCTCAGAGGCATCCCTGAGATGAACGTCCCTCCGATGGACCCCCTTGTCATCCCTGAGCTCGTCATCGCGCCCTCCAAGAATATTCGCGCCGTCGGCAAAGACGTCCAAGTGTGGGGAGGGAGTTCTTTCCAGATCAACAGCCTCGAGTGAGTACAGAGCAACGGGTATACTCGAAGTCACGAAACTTTACTCGTAGAAAATGCAAAACAAACGAGAATGGAAACGCACTGTGTTTATTAGTTCATTGCAAAGTTGTAGCAGTAATTTAGTTCATTGTCCTCAACGAGGTCATACGCAGTTTGTAACTGCTGTTTCGACAATTTTTTAAATTTATTGCCAGTCTAATTAACACGCTGTTTGTACAGATCTTGTGCACAGTGTAGCCAACGCTTTTACTTCGCCATCAACCATCAGCGTAATGATAAGTGTACCTCGAGTTATGTTGGCACTGCTTTCGGATTTTTTAAAATTTAAATCTATCATCAACATCGACCATGAATTAAATTCTTTTGCTCTTGTGGCGCTATTCTGTTCTTTCACGTGGAACGAATATCACCTTGTGTGTTAGTAGTGTTTTTAACTTGTATATTTTACAGCAAATAGTCGCTTTTGTGACTACTATGAATACTTATTCGGATATTACTTCAATTCGTTGAAGTTGGCAATTCGTGTTAGGCAGCCATATTGTTTTCGGTAAAGTTACGTGACATTGGGTGTAGAATGAGCATGTCTGGAGCTACCACAAAACCATTTATGAAATTTAGAATGAGCGTGTCTGGAGCTACCAGAAAACCATTTATGAATATTTTAATAGTTACCTATTCCTTTTTTATATTAAAATAGGTATTACAACATAAATCCTTTTATTTTGAAACAATGTATTTGAAAAATGTATACTTAGTATGTCTACCGTAGTCTCCCTTCGGAAGCTGACTACTAGTCACCGAATAATAATATAGCTGACACATTATTGAATAAATTATTAAATCACCCGCAAGTCTTGGACATTCTTCTACTGCTTTATCCAATACTGAACTCGTTCTTTGTGACTCATTCTTTGGATCCATTCCATTAGAAATTACGGAGAAATTTATTAAAATCAGTCTCTTTAGAAGCGTTATTCAAAAGAACCCGCACAACGTCATAGTGGTTTTATTCAGACATAATTTTAACATTTAGATTTCCAATTTGGGAGAGATTCCGTGGGGGAAAGAGAAAACCCTTTCAAACAATTCAAATACGTTTGTAATTAATTGGATACAAAAATATAATACTTAGCAAGACCAAAGGGAGAAGTTAAATCTCTTCCTCTTGACTTGCTGACTGATTGAAACAAATGAAACTTGGATAGGCTAACTACGGAAAACAACACACGCAATTTTCTTTATGTTCTTCTTGAGTTCTAAATCAGCCTTGAATTATGATGTTTCTCAGGAAGGTCAATTACACTATTCTGTATTCTCGACGTAACATTAATACATCAAAGTGGATACTAGAGTCATGGTAATCAATAAGTTAATAAGTTTTGAATATTTCAGAACTTTCAAATTACTTAAGTTCGGTCAACTTCATATTAGGTAAGTTAGTATTCGAAAAAAATTCATTTCTAGCGAACTTGTACTATATTATAGCAACAAAATTTCAAGTTTCCAATCTGTAATAGTTTCATACTGTGTAGATGGACTTGTCACTAATGTTTTAAGTAAACTTTAATTTTATGAAAAGTGAAGTGTACTTTCAATTATTTTACTTAATATCACAAAATACATAGTATTATTTATATTTAATATCACAAAAATATAATTACTTATTTATTTGAATTGTTACGCCTTTTGTAGCATTGACTTCAACGATACGGCACTTATCTTCACGGCTGGCATCGAGATCCCTCTTCTAACCTTTGCTTCCGAGTACACTGTGAACGGCCGCATCTTGGCACTGCCTTTGACAGGCACTGGGCCGCTCTCAGCCAACGCAAGTAAGTGCTACCAATCTAAGGAATGAAATTTATCACCATTTCCTCAGTCTCGAAGAACATTTTCCTTTACCATTCAATCTGTGTTTGAATGAATTGAAAACAGATGGTACGTTTTTCCTTCAATTTCACACCAATTTTTAATAAAACTCAACATGTATGTATCTCGTTTCGGCCAGCTAAGGACCAAGAATGACGAGTGCCAGTAAGGCTCAGTTTGTGTGAGTTTACTCACTAGACACATTGTGAATTTTACCGAGATCGGAGGAACTGCGTCTAGATAGGATCTGAGTATTACAACTGCGATTGTTAGTCGCAGAAGGTGAACTTTTCATACATTTAAACTAAGACATGGAAATGGAAAGCAACATATTTTATCTTGCTCCACCTGGGAATTGAACCCGGGATGACTTGGTGACGAGCGATCACGCTGACACCGTAGCCACGGAGTGGACACTAAAACTCAGTATTTAATATCTTTTGTTATTTTTAACTAGATAGTAGAAAATTTATGTATGTTCCAATTAATATCTTTTAGCATTTGTGCTGAAATTGGTAAGACGTTACATGTTTAGTGATTAATAGATAACGTTTATACCATGGCAATATGAGTTAAATATTATTTATGTATGTCTGTATCATTCTTGCAAAAACCATGCGATGGATGTGCTTGATTATTTGATACTTTCATCTTCACAGATTACCTAACAAAAAGGGCTAAATACTAAAAAATATTATTTTACTGCGGAAAAACTATCTGCTTCTTAGATAAAAATAAACAAAAAATATTAAATATTGAGTTTGAGTAAAAAATTGGTGTGATTTCGAAGGAAAAACGTACTATCTGTCCTTGAGGAAAATTTTTAATTGTTGTTAGCTAAGTTCACTGTGATTCTAAGATATATGAAGTTTTTCTAGATTTTTATCTTCCTTGAAGAAACGCAAAATTCTTCGTTAAAGCTACGTTTCTTGGCTTCAGTTGTAATTCGATAAATTGGTTTAGAAAACATATGTACTAATCTGCATCGAGAATAGATAAAATTTATTTGCGTAAGGACCCAGAGAAATCATTTTAATGGTCATTAATGATATAAGAATTTTTAGATTGTGATTGTAATGGTTTTATATTCTGGCAATTCTCAAAAATTAAATAATTCACCTTATTCTTTTACTTTCAAAAATTATCTTTATGATGAAATATTGGTATTAAGTTATTCGCTCCTCTGCAGATTTCGTACAAATAAGTAAACGAATTTGCACAATGAAGAAAATATCTAAAGTTTCATACACAACTCGTGGAACGTATTTCCACATTTTCCGAATTTAAGAAGTGCATGAAGGCAGTCTGAATTAAGACTTTGTCGTAGGATTTTTTTACGAAAAGTTTGGTACGAATAGCGGATGGGAAAACTGTGGACCAGGTTAAGACAAATATTGAAAGCATGATTATGATTTTATAAAGAAAAATGTTCCAACGACATCCCTCGCACCAGGTTTTGAGTTTTATGTGCAAATAATACACAAATCCGCACTGATCTGTACTGAAGATAATGGTAATGTCTTCCGGGATAAAGGGCCATGGTTTAACCCGGAAGACATTACCATTACAGATTCCGGCCGTGAAAGCCTTCATTCTTTAATTTTTGTATTGAAAATGTTTGTCATACTCAACTGTTAAAACAATTCATGGATGATAAATAAAACAAAGAAATTGAATATAAATACAGGTTACACTAAATTAAATGCTTAATAATTTGTACTAAGAGAAAAGCAAAAAAATGGAGTATGTCAGGGGGAAATATGTTCGCCGAAAATATCCACAATTTTTCTTTAATCTCATTTATTTCCGCAACCTTGTTTTAAATAATCTAACTAATATTTTTTGTATCAAAGTTTTATTATAAATTTTCCGTACCAAAGTTTCTTTATGAAACTTATACCACATGTATTCTAATATCTAATATTGAGGTATCATAATATATTATACACCTTTTCGAATGTTTTATTCCTCATGTATTGTTTTTCGGATGCTGAAGTTGTACATTTTCCGTATTTGGAAAATTAAATTTTTTTCTTTTAAGTAGTAGAATGATTTGAGTGCCAAGTATGTGTATACGAGTGGATTGAGTCATGAAATTATCCGATTAAGTTTTATGTGATCAATGTTCGAACCAATATATTTAACTGATCTATTGTTATAAGATAATAGTATTGTTAGAAGTAATATTAATTATTGATATAAGTTATATCAAATGTAGAGGTTTTGAAATGTATTGGGAGACTCCAATAGATGCAAAAAACATTTTAATGTTTCTTTTTTTATTGTAGCTAATATTAAAGGACAAATGCAGTTGGTTGGAACGATTACGAAACGCAAAAGTGGCGAGTACCTGCGATTCCACGACGCTGAAATGAAACTTGACTCTATTGGGGATGTGAAAATCCATCTCGGAAACTTATTTAATGGGGACAAGACTCTTGGTAAGTTGCAGCGCATATTTACTTCATATTAGAGCGTTCGTTTTAATTAATTTTAAAATATAAAATAAACACATTTTTTCTTAACAATTCTTAATACTGTGGATATCGGACTACATTTTATTATAAACCCTCATGTGGCATTACGTACACCACACTTATTTGCTCTGAAGCACTAGCAAATTTAACAACAAACAATTCGAAATGAAACAAATGATATAATTTTTTAAAACACTATATGTTATGAAGAATTCGAACCAAAATATGCCAGTCACTAGGTCCACAACGACAGAGAAAATAAGCTTGCTCAGGGCTACCCTGGAAGGCAATGAATATTTTGGACTAAACACAAAATATACGAATACCAACGATAGTTAACAATAAAAAGGACGTGGAATATGTAGATGAAATAGTTCAGTATATGATATATTAAAAATTCAGTATTTTCCATACAAGTAAAATACAAAACAGTGCCATAAATTAATGAGTCGGTTGATATTTTTAAGTAAATAATGCTTCAGTGTATGGTGAGTGCTATAGAATCTTTTCCATCGCGATCTTAGGTGCTGATAAGACATTTCGTCTAAGAGTTCTTCAGAATAAATAATTTTTCGATACCAAATCGACTGTTTGCATTCACTGGTGACTACAAGTGTATGCACTAACGCTAGCGCTCCTACATTACCTTAATGTAACTACTGTCGTCGTAAAATTCCTGGATACCAAGTTTTGTACTTCAATAGAAAGTGAACAGATGACGCCCGTGAAAGATATATGTACCAAATTTTAGAATTTGTAGCAAAATTCTTGTCATGGCAGATTTATTTTTATTCCAGACAGAACAAGGGTAATTTTCGACGTCTCACGACGCCTCTCATTATTTCCAACGTAANCCCCCCCAAAAAAAAAGAAATTGTACTAAGTACTTAAGTTTTTTCGACAGTGGATAGTCGTTAATGGCCAATATTGATCTCTCTAGAAAGATCTTAGTCCAAAAATCAAGAGAGAAAATTTGTATCCAGTATTAGTGAGAAATGATTATTTACAAATCTTTAAAACATCCAATCATTACATGTGTTGGACACTATCATTTCGCGATACATATTATAAAGTGTCAATATATAAAATATAAAAAGGTCTAACATTGTTTTAAGTAGACTAAAAATCCGGCAACCAAAAGAAAAAAAAATAGCTTTAAAAAGTCAACGGAAAATATAGTAGGCTAAATTTTGGCACATTTATGTTTCATGTGAGTTTTTAGTTCAATTTTTATTCAGAAACTCGGCTATCTACAATATTTTCGTCGACAGCTGTCGCATAGATGGATTATTTGAATAAAGGTAGTTATTTAAAATTTTTGAATTCAAATCGTATTTGCATGATATTTGTAGTATACGTATATTTGTAGTCTCTGCCTTAGGGCCCCTGATCGGAATTGATGGGATGGTCCCCTGCTTGCTTCTGGAGAGTAAATTAGTTTATTGTCCTCCACGTGGTCATTGGCAGTTTGTACTGTTTTTTGACAATAAATAAATTTAAAATTTACGTAAAATATCAGGAATTTTATAAATGGATGGTTTATGATTGATTCATATTTGGACCGTGGGCCACGTGTTGGTGAAATGTGGTCTATTCTGTACCTAGATCTGTATTTCCACTGATTGCGTTTATTCGAATCGATTGAACAAAACAAAAACTGTAGAGTGATATTGGTGTTTCTAGTGAGATGTTTTTTAATGAAGACTGAGACCGAAGTATGTTTCTCACACGCTGTTAAATGAAAGAACGATGTTGTGGTAAACCCACGCAGTACTTACGATTAATTTCACAAAAAACGTCTTTCAACTCACTCACAGAGTTTATCATGTGTCTGTAAGATAGCATTAAATTCCAATGAATGCAGATAATGAGGATGTTTGCAATTTTCACCTGGCTGTTGACGTTGCATGAGTAGGTACTCGGAAGTTGTGAGTTAAAGAAATGAGGATGTTTGTTTTCATTCCAGCTTATACATCTACTGTATATGCATCACTCATTTTTCTACTCTGCCAATATGCAATGAATTTATGCTATTAATTTAGAGAGCATTTGCATAATATCGGATTTAAATATAATTAATCTTAATTTGTAATTACTTCAATCTCGTGTTATTGATATACTCTTCTTTGAGTCAAACACGTAAATATTGCACTTAGAGTTGAAGTGCTTATATTTTACAAAAAAACGTAATTAATTATTTAAGNATTTAAATATAATTAATCTTAATTTGTAATTACTTCAATCTCGTGTTATTGATATACTCTTCTTTGAGTCAAACACGTAAATATTGCACTTAGAGTTGAAGTGCTTATATATTACAAACAACGTAATTAATTATTTAAGATCAAATATGATTAAATCTCCCCTTTTTATGGCGTACCAAGTGAGCAGATTGTGTGCTGGTGTTATTTTTGGAGATGTGGATATGAACGAGAAATCCAGATGTTTTTAGAAATATTGTAACAGGCCCTGATGATGGAGAGAATACTAACGAAACGTGGGCGAGATATGTAGTGTTATTTTAGTTAGTAACCTGGCCAATTCCACAAGATAGTACTTTTAAATGTGTGGTAATATGTTGTAATTTCTACAACAAAATATGTAGTGGAGTACTGTTTCTTTTTTGATGCTATAGCACTAACACGTCCTTTTTCGATCATACGTCCTATGGACGTCATTTACTCATTTATTTTGTGTGTTTTAGGTGAGGCAACCAACAATGCACTGAACGAACACAATGAAGAGCTGCGGAAAGTAGTCATCCCTGTGGCGGAGCGCATTGTTGCCAAGTTTGCTCTCGACACATCCAACAAGATCGCCATGAACTATCCTCTTGAGATACTGTGGCCTCGACATTAACTTCTTCACTCATTTTCATTTGACGCCCCTTTTGGTTTCCGATTTCATTTTTAACGAGTGACTGGTACTCGCAACAGAGTTGATTGTGACGTTCGTTTCAATTAATCTGCTATGAAACAGTATTTTTATGTTTCGAAAATGTAGAAAATTTTTGTAAGGCATCTTTTATTTAAAAATTTCTTTTAAATTCCAGCGCTCCTTGTTTTCCAGTTTTCATCTGAAGATGATACATATTTTCTCTTTGAAGATGTTCTTTGTAGTGGTGTACCAAAAAGATTTGTGGGAGAGAGGGAAAAACAAGTTTTTATAAAAGAATTATTTTATTTTTGATTGGAATTTGAAACGAACAAACCCCTCCCCCACAAATGTATTTGTTGTAAGTCATTTATTATAGGGTCATCAGTGTTTCGACTGGTTTGATGCAGCCTTCCATTTCATCGTATCTTGAGCCAGTCTCTTCATTACTACATATTTCTCGCAACCTACACCTTGCAACGTAAGTCATAATAACAGATGAAAATGATCGTAAACACTGATGGAAAAAGCGGGTGCGAGGCAGGTTTTCAGGGGGGGTTTCCCGTAGTGTATCNAACTATAGACGTAAAAGTGAAACGGCTGTGGAACTCACTCCGAACGTGGCGCTGAACGGGAAACATAACCTCATTAAAATGACACAATTGCGACACTCGGTGATGATTCTCGAATTTCAAGACGACCCACCGTGAGGATTTGTCCCGGCATTGTGTTCGCAAAAGTGAAAGAACAATGTGATAATTAGTGAAAGAATAAATATTCTTCCGTACGTAATGAATTAATGGATGACATTACTGAGACTGATGCCCATAAGTGGCGCAAATTTAGTGGCATTTAATCTCTATTTTTTTAAGTTTATTTGTTATAACTATAGCAAATATGTGTGTTTTTGTGAATGGATTATGTTGTATAAAATATATTATTATTCCTGACAGACTTGAAATTATTGAAACTAAGACCCGAAGAAAAATACTACAATTTATGTGTAGAATAAATTGTCTGAGAAGTGTCAAATAAAAATGTCAACGATATGGTTAATTAAACAGCAGTACATATTTTCATGTAAAAAATATAATTTTATTTTATTTTTGTAATATTTTGAAAATAATTCTGCAATAAATACTGGTATTAATATCACTCGACGAGTATTAATAGACGACGAGGAATAGGCTAAAGCACAAAACAATAAAGAAATTGTATTTACATCGACCTAAAAGCAAAAATGTCACTATCTTGCTCGCTTTTCAAACAATATTTATAGATCGTGTCGTTCAAATCATAATTATATTTTCATTGTGGTCAATAAAATTATATTAATAATTTTATAAAACTTAGGATTAAGATTATTGAATACATTCAATATTATTTGCACTTGGAAATATTGTCACTCGCAAAATTCAAGAATTTTAATTGAAGTGCATGTGTAGTACAATCTTGAAATGTCAATGGAAAAATGTTGGATTTTTGGACGTGAAATGTAAAAAAAATACAAACGTTCATCTCAGTAATGTATTTGGCGCATCTAACTCGTGTAAAGCATTTTTATTTCATACATATTCATACATTCACCAAACAGGTAATATTCTAGCGATCTTCCATCTCTTTACATTCCATCTCAAATCATTCTGTCATGCAACTGAGAAGGTAATACTGTAGGAAGGATACACCAATAACTTTGGAATACATATAACTGTGAGATGTACAATTAAGTAATACAAGAAAATATTTATCACAGGGAAATCGTACGATCTTTGTAAGAAAACTAATTTTCAGTGAAAAAATTGTTTCAATCATGAAGGAAATTGCTATGACCTAATTTCTGAATTGTGAAACGGAGGTCGAATTTGAGGTCATGTGAATAGATAGCTGGCTACTATTCTACATACTACATTTTACTGTTGTTTCTAGCAGTATCTTACTGCCTAGATTTGGGATGCTGTTAGATGCGAGCGCTTGATCTATCATAGTAGAATCAAACCTAGAAATGTATTGCGCCTGCGAAGGATGAAGAGGTACTATGGTCCTGTCTATCCTTCTCCGCATTCAGAAGTTGGCGGTGTACTACAAAATCTCGGTTGATAAATTATTCCGGGTCTGTGTAGTTGGTGCAAGATAATATTGCTGCGCTTAAGAAACTAAGTCAACCTTATATTTGTGCAAAAAAATTTTCATTTTAAGGAAGGAAGGATACGATGGGTTTAGTAAAGGTACAAGTGAGATATCAACTCTTAGGGAACAGATCTTTCGCTGGGAAGGATTTGACGACTTCCCTGGCGATCTCCAACAGATTAGACTCAAGCGCTTTCTCCACAGACGGCTTCAAGTCACGAAGGAGTTGGTTGAAGTTGGCATTCACTGCAGAGTTCACAATGTTTCCTGAAAGAAAAAAAAAAGTGATTTTAAATTAGATTCAATTCCAATATATCTCAAAATATCTGGAGTGAGTCTCACTCAACTTTCTAATTAAAATTCCTAACAGAAACTCATTGCACTAACAATTCTACATAAAACTAAAAATTGAGAAAAAACAACAACAAAAGCAAAAAANAAGCAAAAAAGAAATCAATATATGTTATAATTATTAAAAAAGATAACATATTGATAAGATCAATCGGTTTCAAAATATTTATCATCAAATTAATCAGTAATATCCTAAACATCATAATTACTCATTAAAGTATTTATGTACGTTTTATGATTTATCTTCCACATTAACCTATTTGCAAGCTATTGCAAGCCGAATATGAAGATTAAAAAAATGCCTGTACGTTTTGCAATCTGTACGCAGGATTAATTGACCAATCAAAATGATTCTACGCAAATTTTCAAAATTTTGAGTTTTAAGAATCTGGGAATGGAGCGCTGAGTGTAAGTGAAGTCGGTAAATAGAAATAGGCTTCTATTCCCCACGCATTCAAAGTCAAATCAAACTTTTGTTTCGATGCATCCATTTATTCGTGAGTTATCTGGGGAACAAAATTCTTAACATGCACACATACGACACTGGACTTCATCGCCCAAATTTGAAAATAGTCTCTCCTGGAACCAATTCTCAACGATCCGAATAAATCTCAAAAAAATGTTTTCGACCGATTACAATACTTTCCTTATATAGACTCTGTGTAACTGGAATGTAAAAAGTCACATTTATGACCTCTTAGAGAACACTAAGCTAATACACTCTCCGGTCAATGTGCTTACAAGAAAACCAAGTCGGGTTGGAGCTACAGATATATGGAACTTAATCATTCCAAGAGTGAGGAAGAGCAATATATAATTTTTAAAACTAGTAAGAAAAAATGTAACATGCTTTATGATGTATATGTATTTTTATCAATGATTATAAAACCACTATGACAATCGCGACATAAAGTAGCGCATACAAGCAATATGAAAGTTAACGAATTCACTAAATGTAAACATGAATAAGATATTCGAGGGAGATATTAAGGTTTTTGATCAAAATCGACAAATTCATTGACCCGACAATTATAATAAAGATATCAAAATAATCACCAGATTAAATGTCACATTGCTTCAGTTAAACTTGATTTCATATTTATCAATAATACAACTCCTTATTAATAAATTTTAAAACGTGTATGCAATTTTAGATTTAAAAAATTGAACACATAAAACTTCATGGTTAGTTGCAGTATGATTGAAGATACTTGTAACGCTTGTCACATTTTTAAAAATTATTTACTTTTAAGCATGAAAGTAAGAAACAATTCTAGTAAAAGACATCAGTTCCGTCCGTCAGTCCGCATTCTGGAGAAACTGATGAGTCAATTTTATTCATACGAGAATTTTGTATTTACAACAGAATCTGATTGTCGATACATGTGCCCTTGAAGATTTTAAAATTTAATATAAAGGATACTTTGTAAGAAACTCAATGTATATTTTTGATAATTTCTATAGAACGCTTCCAATTCTTTTATTTAAATAGGTATTCTGCACAAAAAGTGTAAGTAGTAGGTATTACATCCGTATAAGCGATATTTTTCTTTCAAATATTGTATACACGCAGGAAAATAATTTCTTTCTGCATCAACATTTATTTGCTATTTTAAGAAAACTTGCGAACTATTAGATAGTGTTGATGTACGAAGCAGAGGGAGATTATAACTTTAGAAGAACTGAAATGAAAGACAGAAACATAATAAAATTCATTGAAGAAATGAAGGTTGACTAGAATTGTACGTGTCTCATCTGAGTGAATACAATAAATTTGCATTTATCAAATATATTTTGCGACCTTTTTGTGTCAGAAACTTGCGAACGGATATTGATAAAGTATGAGCAATTGATTTGCACTACTATATTTTGCACGCAATGATAGTTTACAGAACAAACTAGTATTTTTTTTACCAAATGAATTTTGGGAGGAAGTCAAACTCTATTACAAAGCTTTCAGATTTCTTAAAATAATTTCAAATTTTTCCAAATGACCCTGAATAAATCTTCTGCTAAAATCTCCTGATCCTCTTTAATTAAACCATAAATACAAAAGAGTGGCGATTATAAGCAATATCGACCTCTCGGTATAAGCGAGGTTGTTCTCAGTGACTAATTAAAACAATCTCATTAATACAGAGAAAAAAAATTAACAATGGTAGAACATGAAATTTCAACTGGATGATGCTTTGTAATGAAGAGGTTCACTAAAAAAGGATTTTTCGACATTTCAAAGGGCTACATAAGGGTGAAATACGTTAAAGCTAACGAACTTATTTTGTAATAAAACGTGATTTTTTAATACAATAAATTAAATTGTCCGTTGTTTTAAACAAAAGAAGGAGTATCTGTGGGTATAAAACGTCAATTGTTTTTAACAAATGAAAAAATATTATTGTCGATTCCATTATTCAAGTTTTAATTCTAAATTACTGTCGACGTCTCGTAGCTGATCTATAGGTGGGGGGTATGGCCTTCCCCATTGCACTTGAAATCTTAACTGATTGAAGATGATAAATGGCATACTTTGTAAAAGATTCACTAGAATAATAATTGTTACTAGTTATAATTGTTATTAATAATATAATTGTTATTGCTTTTAATAATACCATAATAATAATAAATTAATAATATCGAATTTATAACTTTATTACATAATTGTTATTAGTAACACTAGATTTTCAATACTTAATTATTTATTTGATGCATTTTATTTAATGGTAATGTTTAAAAAAATTTGTGTTGTAAAACAATAATTTTTAAACAAAAATGCTCCCCGAGTAGCTCCCCTCCCCTTGATTACGGTCCAGATCCGCCACATTCGACGTCCACAGCGGTTTTTCTCTTACCTAGAAATCCATCTCCTCCGAACAGATTCTCGAGTCGAACACTCCCTCCAGGTGTAGCGATTTTCACCTTCTGAGAAGGGAAGTGAAGGTACTCAACACCTTTGCGAGTCACATAACTTTGATGAAGGGTCACATCAGCCGAAGGGGAAGCTAGAAAGAAAAAAAAACGACTTTGTACAACATTTCTCTAAAACTTTTCAAAGTACTGCCTAATACGGGTACTCTCTCGTACTGCCATATCCAAATATCAAAAACTCCTAGAAATTGCAATCCAATACTGAAATTGAAAATTACTGTAAATAAAACGTTAATATACAAATACAACACTGAATTTGTTTAATAAAAAGTACATTTATTTAGGAACATAAGGACTTTGTTTAATTAAAAGTACATTAGGATAGGCACATAATTAGTAAGAGCGACACTTTAAGGTGACAATATGAATTTCAAGCATCTTTCTTTCCACAACGTTTCAACAAACGTATTTACCACCATCAGTTGAATATTACGAATAACATAAATATTAGAATAGTAATAATAAATTTATATCAAATATAAGCAACAAAAATACAAGCATCAAATGTAAGCAATCAAATGTATGTCCCCCCCAGGGGACTTACATCTAGTAAGTAGGTGTTTGGCAAACACGGGGCCCCGAGCTGAGTCTGGCATTACTTCCACTTACTTGTGCAAGACTCCTTCCTTTCTCTTTCCCGAGCTCCTTTAGTCACCTCTTGTTCTTTTCGATCCGGACGCTATTAAGGCTAAGGTATCTTTCACTTTCCTCATATTTTTTCATCAATCTCATTTTTGTCCCCCCTCATGTTATGCCCCCCCCTCATGTGTTTGTCCTCAATGTTTTGATATTTGGTTTGTGAAATATGTTTTGGTGTGTTGTAAATCAGAAGGGTTTTTAGTGGGTATGGTTGAGTCATTCGGCGTGTCCCACACACGGGGAGAGTCATGTTGGCTCTCCATAGTGCGTAACTGCATTTTCCCTACCTGTACAAGTTTTTAGGGCTCCAATGACCTTTGATGTCGACATGAGCTGTAAAGCCTCATAAAAAGAGCAGTTGCTGTTTCCGTTGACGAAATAACCTTCAGAAGAACTTCTGAATATTCACAATTTTTTTATTGTCCCACCGGATGAGCGTTTTAATAATCATCAAATTAATTTTCGTGCTTTAACACGTTAATGAAATACAAGTACAAGGGTTTTATTCGATAATTTAAGCCAACAATTAAAATAATTGTTATACTTTGTACGCATTATGTTACGTCACAGATCAAAAGTATAGCCTAGGACATTCTGCTTAACTTTTTGTCGTAAATTCAAATATTGTAATTATTGTACCTAAAATATCCGTATATTTAGATTAATGTTGAATAACGTGACCCACTTTTGAAGCAGACAAGGTCGAATCGTTGCATTTCGTAAAAATAATTTAAATGACAAAATATAGAGTTTGCTTTAAAAGGGGTCGTCTTATTCAACATTGCAATTTTTTGAAGTGATTACAATGTTCTGCAATACGTACCAAAATATTCAAATTTCTCAATGATATAATTATACACTTTTCTGAACCCAATAAATTGTAAATGTATGTTGTTTTCGAGTCAATGAAAAAAAAAATCGTCGTTACCAAACATTTTGGGAAAGGAGCGTATTTTACGCGAAAGATTGCAAACGAGAAATATAAAATAAATTTGTAACATCGATTTTTTTCTTTCATTAAGAAACGTCACTGCAACAATTCACTGTTTTGGGAACGGTGGAATTTTCGGGACGGGAGTACTGTTAGGGTGTACCAAAAGAGTGTTAACTTCGACTAGATAAATTTCTTTTTTTTCATTGCCCTTAGCTCAAGATTCACCTTTTCTCTATCCTAGGAAAGGACTAAAGTATTGTAATGTATTGGATTGGAACTTACTTATATTGAGATGAAATGGCCCTTTTCCTTTTATAGGTAATAGCAATACTCGTCCATTTACGGAGTATTTGCCTTCTACGCGCAACCCTTTAGGAAATTCCAAATGGAAGGTATTTACACCATTCTTTTTATTATACCTGAAACAGATAAAATGAAAGATTACTCTTTTATCGATTAATACTTAAGAGATTGGAAATCGAATTGTCTGTACGTAATTCATAAATAGAAAATAATGGAGACCAAAAACACGTTCTGGGGACTGCGTTGTATCATTAAAAAAATTCAGTCCCTCTAATTATATTTGAATTTACAATAAACATTATCAGGGAACCGAGCCACGCTCGGATTTATTCATTATAAAAATAATTTTATGAAAATTATTAATGTATGTATTTATAAACATTTTTGTCGTAACTACTTTGATGGGATAATTTAATGATTTTATGTTTAAAATATTTATAAAAACAATTATTATATATTTGATATTTTAAGTAGTAGTAATATTATACTAGCGGACTGTGCAGCGCTCGCATTTAATAAATAATTTATAATATAATACATTTTTTATGAATAAATACTTCCGCCAGCCCATGACATTGAAAATTGTTTGAGGACGTCGCCGACCTCCTCCTCCTCCAAACCCGGAAGCTGCTTTATTTGGTGCTGACGGAAATATAGCCTTGCGAAGGACGAGCGAAGGGAAACAATGGCAAAGCAGATTGCGTTGTATTGTTGTGGCGTGAAAGGTGTAGACGCAACGGATTTTGAACTGCTTGAAAATTTTGAACAGCTGAGCCCGTCACGTCATTAAATCCATTTCGTTCTTACCACACAATACGCGATTTTGGCACGACACCAATCCATTTGGAAAGTTCGTGTGACCGCATCTTCCCACCTTTAGAATTAAACAATAAAGAATGGTGCAGCTTGTCAGCGGATGGTTTAAAGAAGAAGTGCATAGGAGGCTTAGGGTAAGCAAGAGAACATAACTGAAATTTCTGGATTTTTCAAAATGCTTGAAGCGCCATAACCAGTGTTAAATTTACGGAACTAGCTTTTCATATAAACGGTATTGGACCACTCAACCATGAGATTATGAGCAATGATTGGTGTTTTCCTTCAAAAGTTACTTCACAACATTTGGATAACGATTGAAATTGAATATATTATTCATGTCTAAAACTATTTACTTGTTTAAAAACTTCTGTATTTATGACAATCTCAATATGGACTGCCATCTAAATGAGATAAATTTTCTGTCTATTTTGACAAGGAATTGAAGGAAAGTTTATTTTTGGACTTCTCGCAGATTGTTCCAATACTAATAAATCTTCGGCTTACATGCTTTAGATCCACAATATTTGTCATTTTGAAGTGTATGTACGCAGTCCTCCACAAACACCTGTATCCTGTTGACAAGAAAGATTAGTGATAGAAGATTTTAGCCTTGAGTTTCTCACATTGTGTACGGTCTGCGCAGACGCGGCTTTAAGCGCAGATTACAGAGGTGCGCGCCTAGGTGCCCGCACCACAAAACTTCTAACAAATAAATAAAACTTTTTCGAATTTATAAGACTCGACATTGGCAATGCAGACGACTGAATACCGTCACTGTTTCGTTTACTCGTCGTAGTCGTTTCACATCGTACAACCACGTCACGAATCACAACACTCACGTTGATAATATACGCATAGAGATTTATTTGCCATCTAAATGTCTTATTAATTGATAAGGTACTAGACCCCCAGGGGACTTAAATCTAGTAAGTACGTGTTTGGCAAACACGGGGCCCCGAGCTGAGTCTGGCATTGCTTCCACTTACGTGTGCAAGGATCCTTCCTTTCTCTTTCCTGACCTTCCTTGATCACCTCTCTGTTCTTTTCGATCCCGACGCTATTAGGGCTACTGTATCTTTCATTTTCCTCTTTTTTGCCCCCCCGCCCTTAATTTTTTGTCCTACCCCTCATTCTTTATCCCCGTCTTTTTTTTGTCTTCCCCTCATGTTTTTTCTTCAATGTTTTGAGTTATGTTTTGACATATTGTAATTCTGAAGGGTTTTTACTGAGTGTGGTTGAGTCATTCGGCGAGTCCCACAAGCGGGGAGAGACATGTAACTGCGTGTGCGTAACTGCATTTTCCCTACCTGTACGAGTTTTTAGGGTTCCAATGACCTTTGATGTCGAAGAGCCGTAAACCTCCCCCCCACACACACACACAAAAAAAAAAGGTACTAGTGAGTCTATTGAACCTGAATATAAAATAGGAAAGATTTCGCACTTTTTTGTGTCCTTATCTTATAGACTTATTAACAAACCGGTATGTTTGCTTAAAATTATAATTTGTAATGTTTAAAATGGGAATAGCTGACAATAATAATAATAATAATAATAATAATGAGAGGTTAAATAACAAATCACCGCCTAAATATTTATAACACACACACATTCACGGTACGAAATGGTTAGAAAATTAGTGCACAAGGTAACGAGAAAGAAATTACATTTAAGGAATTAAGTAACTACAGTGATTCACATATTCGTCATGCTGTCTTGAATGTTTTGAAAATGCAGATCAGACTATAATTGCTAGAATAAAGCCATTCCTGCAAGAATTATAGAAATAGAAAAGTCTTGCAAAACTTTTAAACATAGCAGAACCACTTTTTCAGTACCAAATAAAACTATACCAGAAAATTGTACTATTTGTTGATTAATTAATTATTATAAAAAGTATTGTACTATGGCAATCGCTTATAACGAATTCATGGTTCTGCCAGCTTGACATCAACTTGAAAAATCATACCGCAAATAATTAGCAGAGCCTAACGAACACTAGTTGGAAATTTTTCACTATTTTTCGTCAAGACATTTACAATAAAAACATTTTTGTCCACAACTGTTTATAAAAAAATCATTGTTATGATTAAGTCAATAAAGGGACAAGATTTCTCAATTACTTTTCCTTTTGTTCACGTAGTATTTGTGGAATTAAGTAAATAATAAATTATTTCCATAACATGCAATTAAACCTGTAAGGACAATGCTTCAGAACGAAACACGTAACAACAGAATTACCGCTTTTGCTCTTTTGGATATTGTTCTTTATCCAGATTATATTTTGCATATTGCGAAAATGAAAGATGCCTTGTGATTTTATCACAAGTCTTTTTATCGTACATGGATATTATTTAAAACTCCCACAATTTTATCTATTTAAAACAAGTAGATGCTTTTTGTCATGGAATAAACTGTGCACTAAATTAATGTAAATTGTAATTGTTCTTAGATGAAAAAAATGTATTCTTCAAGAAATTTGTTGTGGTAAATATAGGATACTGTCTTAAATAATTAAGTCTACCATTACTATCAAATGAAGTAATATATTTTAATAGTCACCAAAAGTTTTTTGCAGGATTTGGCTTTCATTAGGTGTCTACGTAAATACATACGATCCTAATTGTGTTAATTAATGCAATAAGCATCAGTTCCTGATTTTTAATAATTTGAGACCTCCCCTAACGATACTTGTGGTATCAAATTTTTAAATCCCCCAACCCTGAAACAAAGGGCTAAAGTTGTGACATCACAAACAACTACGCGAAACAAACAACTGAACGATTTTAAAGAACAGGATAAAAAGTTAGAAGTTAATATAAATTAATATTTGACCTGAAGTAGTGCTGTACTAAAATAATTTTCTGACCATGGGCATTTCAACTTAAAAAACCAGGAGAAATTTTCCTCAGTTTATAAAATACAAGTATCTTTAACATTGTGTAACTGTTCAAGAAATCGTTTAAACCGCACACAGAAATAATAGTAACACCTTCGGGTCATAGAACATTTGAACATAATTTGCGTGTTATAGGAAAAGCTGAAGGAGAAGACAACGTCTGTGGGAATGGACCATATGTTACGGCCATTCAAGATTTACAACAATGGACGAAGAGAATTAATAACACACATGATACGAGAGTGAGTGCAGAAGATAGAAAACGGCCCAAAGCTAATAAAGACGGAAAGGAGGTACGCAATATTTGATGAAAGTGTGCGGTGCGAAATATAATAAAGGGAGAAAGTTAAACAGGCAGAAAAAATGACAGTTGAAGACATCAACCTCCCCATGGATGCAATGTTGTGGCAAGAGGTGTAGTCACGTGAGCGACTCAAATTTTTTTTGATGTAAAATATTTATTAAGTACCTGTATAATGTATGTTTATTAAGTATCTGTATTGATTAAATATCTGTTAAATATTCATTGTGTATTACTATATTGTTAGAAATACGGATCAATAGAAAAAAATACTCACCGGAGTTTACTTAATATGAATTTACTGGTACCAAAGCACTTGATATTGTTTCCAGTGATTCGAAAATTTCCTTTGTCGGTGAGCACCATCTCTTTGAGTTCCAAGGGCTCCAGGGAAGGTACATTCATTTCAGGGATACCTACAACATTCCAAGTGATTGTGTGATTCTGATTTCACGCAATACGCTCTGGAACTCTCTTTGAAAGAGAGTTTACGCTCCGTGAGAGACAGAAATGTTTTGTCCAGTGGTGTCATGGTGCCGGAACGCCGTTCCTGCACGGATTTTGGAATATGTTTTTTATGTATATCATTACATAACATACTATTTTATGCGACGCTAATAGAAAATGAATTTACGAAAAAAAATCAAGTTGATTACATACAGGACCAAATAAAAATATATATTTTTGGGGGTTACAGAACTGGTGAAGTTCTAATGCCGAAAATCGATCCCAGAAGATGTTAAAATGTACAAATTAGCTCATCAATTTTAAAAATTCTTCCGGAGGGGCGTTCAGGACCCCATTTTGTTGGCAAGTGTAGGAAATTTCAGTGTTCCGGCACTGCTAAATTCGCCATGCCACCACTGGTTTTGGCTCAAAATANACCACTGGCTTTGTCTCAAAGTAGGAACACATATCTCATCTATAACATCTATCGTAAGATATCTATGTATTATAGTGCATGACATCATGAAATACTTCGTCATATCAGTAATATTCACAAATAATGATGGTACTTTTGAGCTACTTTCTACCTTTAATCTTGATTATATTTACTGATAAAAACAAAGATAGTGGCGCTATTTGTAGTATAAAATCAAATATATGATTTTATAAGTAGTATAAAATCAAAAACTCTTAAGTTATTTAAGCTAAAATTTAAAAAATCACTTTTTAGAGGAATAGATACCAGAATTTGTGAAACGAAGTGTAACAGTTCTTGAAGATGAGACAAAGTGAATCTATTTTTTAAATATGCAGAAAAGTGAATGATCTGTTAAGGTTAACACTTAACTTATTTCGGATATGACTATGGAAACGTCTATCCGTAATTTGTCGTTTTATTTCTGTACACTCTATGACGTGAATGATATTAAGTCATAAAGCTAAAACACATTTCTAATTTTTAGGAAACTTGAAAATTGAAGGGGACAATAAAACTTACGGTTCACCACACACCCGATTGATATCGTGTGAAGATGACGTAGATTTCACCCTCTCCTTTGCCAACAAAAATTGACCGAAAGTCTGGATAACCCTCTTTTTAACGAAGATCACGATAATTTTACGGCATCTGTGCACTTTAATGAATGTTATTAAATTCACATATGCGATTCGTCATAATAGACAAATTATTTAAAAAATAGCACCACTAATTACTCCTCACAAAGTCTACACTCTTCTTGAGATAAAACCTTCCACCGGTTCCTCACAAGGCAGAGGGTACTCAGCTACTCACAAATAAAACACATTAAGTTGACCAGGGAGAACTATTATTGTTGATACAATTCTAAAACTATATTACACATTGATAATATCTGAATAACCAATTTGATTATAATAACAAAAATAAAATACGCAAGTTGTGTTGGTAGTCAGTCCTGGTGTGAATGCAGGAGCAAAAATTCCCGTGAAATCACTGAGATTGCAATTGGAACCTGAAGCCAAGCATTTTACGAACTCAATTATACTAACACAGAAATAATTANAACAAGAAGAATTTTTATTGAAAAAACACACAATCTAATAAACATTTATAAATTTACCTTTAGCCAATCTAGGTTGGAGCCCCTTTATTGAATTCATCAAACATGTATTGAGATCTGGATCATTTTGTTTACAAATCTTGAGGAAATCAGCTGAAACGGAAAATAAAAGTTTAAATTAATTCTTAGGTATAGAGTTACAAAATTATGAATGAATAGTTATTTAGAATACAAATTATTATTTTATTTGCGGTCCCATGTATTCAATTTGAATTTCATATTACAATGTTTATTCATTTTTTTCACTTATATTAATTCGATTAATACGATAAAACTGTTGTCAGGAAGTAACAACCGAAAGACAAGATGTCATGGGAAATAAAGCAAATGAAATTAATAGATAACTGTTTCACAAAAACTTCATATTATATAATTATGGTACCCCCTCAAAGTTCCATTACTTCCTTTTATAGTATGTATATTCATGTTCACGCAAACTACGTGCGTCAATGATTTCATTGTCTCGAATCAAGAAATCAAGTTACATCGTTTTAAAGCAAATGCGTCTAGTAGCGATTGATGTGATTGTTTGATGTTGATATCTCGGAAAGAAAAAGATGCGAGAGGAAGTAATAATGAGTTGTGAACACACCTTTTAATGCTTCAACGTACGAGACTCCATTTGTGTGACTTGCTTTTTCCGGTTAAGGAGAAAAGGAACGAGAAAAATCTAGGTGACATTTGAATATTAATGTATATCATATTTTAGTATTTTTCTGTGGCGTTGTCCTCAGTTTCTTAATAATTCACTCAATCACTGCGTGATTCATCAAAGCAATTTGATAACTGCTAAAAATTTACTTAACGGTTAAAATTAGTCATTCTGAACTAGGTTTGTTAAATTTAGTGTTCTGAGTATGAGATAATTTTTTTGTAATTTGTGTAAAAGTGGTTTTTAATTTTCGTGTCTTCCAATGTTTAATTTCTTTTTTTTTTGTATTTTCACGTTACACTTTAATTGTAGCCTTGATGATGATACTATATATACATCAAACCGTTGGCAAGTTCAAAGGGAATATTAATTTTTTAATTTACTTAATTTCAAGAAGTTAAATACACTGTTCGATATTATCTGGAATTCTCACAAAAATTGTGAATTTTTTAGCAACCACGACTTAGGCCGTATGACATATGTATTGAAGAAATTGCTTGAATTGCTCGACGTTGCTCAGGTATTAAAAAGATATTTAAAACAAATATTACTGATCATTCTGGTATTAAGACTCCTGTCAGCAGGTCTGACTGTAATTTAATAACCCCTACACAGTGTCCTTTGATTTCATTTATTTACGATTTCTAATCAACTGTAATTATAACAGCAACAGATGTTATAAAGGACGCTTTAAACCTGTAAGATGCACTCAAGCGCTCTGTGTGAGCAAAGAGGAACGGAAGTAC
>NNCF01125986.1:31558-44087 GCA_002313205.1 Laupala kohalensis | reverse complement strand
CGGAACAGGTAATGGTCCCGCTATAATATTGCACTCTTTCATAGGTGCAGACGCCAAGAACGATTTCCTGCGAGAACAACACTGAAGCAGTTGCCCAGGTCGCAACTGTTTCAAAAGCGATGGTGACAGCACAAGTATTTACTCTCCAGAATCAAACAAGTGACAAACTTTTCAATTCCTATAAAAAAGCTCAAAGGATATAACATTTCTACACCAGAATCATGACATGTACCCCCTAAAATAGTGTGGGGACTTATCCCTACATATTACACCCCAAACACGTATCATACATACGTATCAACGAACCTCCCCCATGACGCCGACGCCTTCTGATGATATGTAGGGACACACATCCTACTGATAACGTCAAAGAACCCCGAGTCCTAACATTACGACGGGAAACTCTTTGACGCGTGCCGCGCGCACTTATAAATAAACCTTCGCTTATCTGAAATATGCGAACGTCAACTTACTGTTACGCCCCTGCACGTAGCAACCAACATTTTGATTACCACACACTTTCGTCGATGAACTAGCTGGTGACAGATCGTTTACCTGAATGATCTCCCCAAACGTGAATGAATTATCAATTCCAATCGATGAACTAACTGATGACAGATCGCTATATTTCTACAAGCTCAGAAACTCTATTCAAACATCCTACAAGCTCAGAAATCTCATCCAGACAGTATTTCTACAAGCTCAGAAACTCTATCCAGACATTCTACAAGCTCAGAAAATACTCAACACAAAGCTTCGCCCACGCCGAATGCTACGAGCGACTTCTACGAACACAGAAGATCTTCGAAGCACAACGCTCACCGCGCCCTGCGGCCTCTACTTCGAAGGTCGACACAAGAGACGCTGCGACAACGGCTTCCATTGCTGGTATCCTGACGCAGAAGAACGCTACTCGTTATATGTGAGAAGCTAAGCCGCGCAGAACTACCAATTCACCGCCTGTCGCTTGGCATCACTCTTTTGTTCTGCTCCAAAACAGGTTTGCTTATTCACGCAATAAAAATCTTGTTCTCTAACAAAAATTTGTGCTATCAGAATTAATATTTGACGTGTCATGTTCGGAGAATGAAAATAGAATATTGTCTTCGGAATCACTTAGTCATTCTTAACAATATGAAAACATTTTTCTATAATACTAAATATTTAAAAAAGATTTTAAAAAAAATAAAGAAATGAACTATTAAATTTTTGAATTAAAACTTGAAATAATGTAAATTGGTTGATGAGAATCAAAATACTGCTTCACAAATATGTATGACTCACTAGTTTTATTCATCGGGCAACGTTTTGCCCTTCCGTGTTGACTCGATCGATGAAAAATGGCCCGCTGGTCAAGACCGCTATTTTAATCGATTATTTAAATACGGAGCATACATTTAGTATATAATTTAAACAGACTAGAATATTAAATAAGACACGCTTGTACAAACGTTTGTGACTTCAGGAAAAACATGACGACATTCTGCGAAAAAGTTAAGATGTTGTGACAGATTTTGTAGTTAATTTTGTTAATGAAAAATAATTTCTGTTATATTCAACCAAATTATTTCAACAAACCAAAACCTTTGTCGCAAGCAAAGTCGTCATCTCCAGTAGTTCTACAAACATAATATTTCCTAATATATAATAATGACAACCAACGTGAAGTATATATGAGAACATATACAAAAAATTATGTAAGTAATAGAGAAACAATTTAACGCAGCAATAATGATAAAAATGGATTTTCTTCAATTTATACAACAAAGTCAAATAATGAAGTGTTACAAATAACAAATATATGCAATAATAATATATAAATGGACACATACAATAATGATTAATAAAATATACTTCAAATTGCTACATTGAGTACCAAGAAGGACTTGAATTTAATAAGAGAAGTAATTCAATTATAATCATCAGTTAATAAATATATTAACTGTGGGATTTATATTCTAGTTCCAAAATTAGGGGAGACGAGATCACTAATGAATACCGGAAAGCAGTAAGAAAACTAATTATTTTAAAATAATAGGGAGTTCAGTAATATATTATTAGGAGAACCGTGTCAATAAAGAAAATAAAAAGTATGTAAGAGATTTGATCAAAATATATTTGCAACATTGGACTAACAAAAATCTTGGAAACAATACGATTGCAAATTCAAGGTTTTCTCTAAATTAATAGACATGTGAACACACAACGCCACTGAGTTAGCAATTTTAGCATTTGGAAAGGAACTTCAAGAAATATTGTGTTTCACGCATATTCTGAAACATTCTCAGTGAAGCATTGTAACTTTCACACTGAAATATTCGATTAAGAGTTCGTTTAAGAAGTAGAGGGTCATTAATGTCGAGACCAAAACCATTAAAATGTTTTTGCATTCTTCTAATTCAAAGTTTTTACAGGAAAAATACTTTGTGGCGGGAGGTAGATTCTGTTAATATGATATTCCACAGTATTTTTCAGTTCTTTAGTTTTACATTAAATGATGTTAGAAATAAACTTAAGTCTCAAAAAGCGAATGGTCTATAGCTATGGCCATTCAGAAGAATTGAAATCTAGTTTTCTAATAAGATTTTGGTAAAACTATTTTTGTGAACATTATACGATTCAGAGCAATTAAAAATTTTTCTACACTTATTTTGTGGCGCAGTTTTGCAAAAAGTGCACTTTACTATGAAATATTTCATATTACGCTAGAAGTGACATGGATTCTCAAGTTTTGGTTTTAACTGGTGACTAGACGTATTTAACGAGGAGCAGTGAATGCCCACACTCATATTTAATGAACATTCACATGATACGTTGGAATTTGAAACAGAGTTTGCTCCATTGTGTGCAAATTAGAAACAGTTTATATGCAATTAAAATGTGTTTCTTCAAGCATAGGGTCTAATCCCCTCAATTACCTTTTTTTATACGCACACGTGTGGTCGATATTAACTACAGCATTGGGATTTTTTCGTATTTTTACTGCCATCAACATATCTAAAACACGATAGTTCTGCATTAAATTAAACCAAAGACCTCGTAATTTATTGAAATTAATATATTGTAATAAAATCGTTCACTATTGTTCACCGGCCGGTAAGTTGATCGTCACTTGTGGAAGAAATCGGAAGTGTTTTATTACTAAATAATATTAAATTTATCGACAAAACAGCAGTACAAACTATGTGGATGACAATAAACTAATTTACTCTCCGGAAACAAGTAAGGGACCATCCCATCAATTCGGATCAGGGGTCCTAAGGCAAGGGCGTATTTAACGTTTCAGCATGCTCCTAACAATGAAAATAGTTAGGTACTTGTTATAAAATTAACATCAGACCAACAAATGTGTATTTCATAGAACACAAAAAAATTATTTCCGAAGTAAGTACTATTATCAAACATCAGATTATTCGGAAAGTATTGTTTATAAATAAAAACTATTAAATAACACGAAATTCGGGATTTTTTATTTCAACAGATCCCGTCCCTAGGCAAGAGCCTAGGGAGTCCGTATAAAAATTCCACCTCTACCTGCAAAACCGGAGAAAAAACCCAGGCCAGGATATTGAAATGAGTTCAAAAATGTGAATTAAAAAAAAATTATTACTTACGTATCGGTTTGTCGGCCGCCAGGGTGGTGGATGCAGCGACCGCCAGCATGAGGAACAGCGAGCGTGCTGCTGAGGGCGACGGGACCATGATCGAGTGCTGCGGACAACACAATGCTCACTACTATGCGACGGCGACGCAGCGGCCACTTGAGAGCGAATGCGGGACGCGGAGTGGGCGCGAGCGCGAATGAGGTGGACACAGGGCAGCAGTTGACGGCGCGGCGCGGCGCGTCGGATTGGAGGCGTTTCGCGAAAAACATCACACTCAAACACGCAAGGAAGGAATGAGGATTTCTTGAATTTATTTCTCAAATCAAACAATTATTTTCTCCGTTACTTATATTACTCTAACATTTTAGTAAATGTATCTACGAGGGTTTTAACGTTGTTAAGAACGTACATAAAGAGTTGTTGTGTAAAAAGGAATATATTCTCCATGATTTCTTTGTTAATTTGTCATATTTATTACAATTGATAGGGACAGTGCACATTAACCTGTTTCAATATTTCATTATGTAAAGATAATAGATACTGTCCATAGAAATACTAATAAACATGAATTTATTTACTAGCCAACGTTTCGATTCGATACAATTTTTATTTTCCTTAGGGCTTGTATTATCAGAAATTTCTATTAGTACATTTTTCGTAGTATCACTTTTATACATAGGTCTCCGGACATTTGAGAAATATATTTATGTGAGATACATGAATAATAAAAACGGTGCGCTGATCTCCCAAATTTTTACATACTATTGTGTATTTTAAACGAGTTCCTTAATATAGCTTGTACTATATTATTAACTGTTAGATACAAATTAAGTCATGTTTTTTTAAAAATTCTGTTGCGTTAAAAAAAAAAGATGAAAGTAAGGAAAATGAATTATACATCTCAGTGCTTTGTCTAACTGGGAGTTTNTAACTGGGAGTACTGCAGGTCTCACCTTAATCACTCAAGCATCGTATTTAGGTCATCGTATGCAATAACAGTGAGTTTATTTTTAGCATCTGGAAATTTAAGGGTGAAACTTCAATATGTTCCAGATTAAGAATTAACTGTGGTTAATGATAGTTCTAGAGCTTTGCATTTTGAAACATGGCACCGTCGATTGGTATTTTGCACTTTCGGTTAGCAGAAAGCCATCTGTTTGTCATCTTGATATGTATGTCGCGGCAAGACGCAGAACTACTAAGACGCAAAGCTCTATTGAATGTTTCTTTTAATCGAAGAGAGTCAATATAGTATTTATTTGCCAAAATGTTATACACAAATGAGTAATTTTGATATCCTAAAAAGTGTTTTGAATGAATCCAATTCAATCGTCGATAATTTATTCCTTGATCTTAATACGCCGTGAACTGCCCAATTCTTTTGAATATTTCTGCTCTTCTCTTCGGTGGTCGAACAAAACTATAAAAAGGAACAAATAAAGGAAAGGTGCAGAAATAACCTCTATTGAGCCCTATATTTAGCTTTAAACAAAAATTAGGTGTTTCACCTTAAGTATATGTCATTTTTCTGAATTCGAAACTTGGATTTCTTTATTGCAGCCAATTCTCGCACCAACAAGAAGTTAAAAACATTAATTGAGAGACGTGAATCTCCGTATCAGATGTTTGAGTATAAAATAAGAATACTGAAAGAAACCTTTTCCTAAAACGAAATTTTAAATCCAATTTAATACAATTCATACGAAGAACAGTAATTATTTTGCTAATTATTCACGTATTGTAAATATTCTTTTTCTACAGGTTATTCGGCATTTTCGCACGCAAACACTGCACAACCTACCACAAAATAATGCGTCTAATTCATCTTTTGATTCGGACAAATTATCTTCGGAAAATTCATGAAAATTCATTCGAAAATTCATTAAAAGCCGTGGAAAATCGGTGGTTAGAAATGCATAAAAATTGACAGGATTTTAAAGGAAAATCTTTATCGTTGCAAAAGAAAGCTAAAAAGATTTGATTTTTAATTCGTCGGTCTCGGAAATGTTACGGACTGAGATGAGAGCGTTTTAGTGTGTGATATGCAATAGTTTCCTCATGACGTACGAATG
Source organism: Laupala kohalensis (assembly GCA_002313205.1). NCBI lineage: Eukaryota > Metazoa > Arthropoda > Insecta > Orthoptera > Trigonidiidae > Laupala > Laupala kohalensis. The sequence continues at coordinate 38,410 of NNCF01125986.1, read as the reverse complement.
CATATTAAGAATACTAATACTCTTCCGTACATTGAGTTATGCACCAAGCATCTGAATAAAGATAGCATTTCAAGGTAAAAATCTCGAATGCTGGAATGTTTACATCACTATTGAAGAAAGTATTCGTCAGCGAATACTTATTTGTTACAATTACGAATCTGTGTAATTATTTACTTTAAGTACCTAGTATTTTCAATACGAGGTTTGTAGAATTTTCAATAGCGGGTTTACAATGGTTACTTTGTTTCTGTGTTCAGAGTACAACCATTATTCCGCTATGGTTCGCTTCATTCTTTGTTCTCAAACATTGATATAACCGAACAGTTTCGCGTAGATTGGTATTACGTAAGTGAATAAAATAGTATACCAATGCGTCCACAATGATGATTTCATGGTTTCCTGAACATAATTATGCTAATGTACGTTCAATGCTCTAGTAAGTGAAGGTTGTCGACATTGAAAATCGTAACAGGAAAACCAGAAAAGTGGACTGGAGATTTATAGAACGTTATTTATTTTTTAGTCATGAATTTCCAATTCAAATTAAAACGAATTAAACATTCTAATAGCTTAGCTTTTACTTGCACATAATCTTTTAATATTTTGGCGTGAGTATGAAGTGAATAATCTTTTAAAGATATAGTTTTAATAAGTAAGGTAAGTGATAATATGAAGGACTAAGATTGGAATCCCAGGACTCCTACCCTGTTTTCAGAAACTTCGCAGTACGCATCTTGAAGACTGAAAATACGTGAACTATTAGAAATAATCTTCGATGAAATAATTTTCAACATGTTTCTCATTTCATCCAAACAATCTTGTTTTACTTGACGTGAAATTCTTTCATCAAGCTAAAAAGAAGGATGATTTAGATTGAGAGGAATTTTCTTTGCCTACAAACAACGCATGACTTAATACAATTGAACTAATAATACAATATGATAAGGGTACCCACGTAATATTAGGAGCATGTACGTTTATGTTTAACAGGTATCTCCATGTTGAGGATGGTTGTGTAAATACTTTCTTAAGGACAAAACTTATGGAGGTTTCAAAGATTGTCATTCTGAAGGGGACCATCCAGTACAATTCTTTTTTTTTTATTTCTTCAATGGATTCTTTGGTGTGAGACGCAGGTCGAAATGTTTCACCTCAAAAAGAAATAAGTTAAACAACTTAGATTTCAAATTGTCATAGTATTTCTATATGAAGAGGAAACAATTGCGTTTTTGGCTCCAAAATCTCTCAAATTCTTCAGGAACTCTTTCGTTTACTTGATGTTATACATAAATATTAATATTTAGTTGATTCTTCAGAGATACTGCATTTGGCCAATAAAAATTAAGATTTGGAAAACACCAAATGAATCCAATAAAAAATTGGTATATCAAATATTTTGGAAATATTTTAGCGAAGTCCTTTACTTTGTACAGCGATGTTTTATGAGTTCTGGTATAGGTTCCGACACAATTTGTTAGAAACCAGGAAATTTTAAGTATTCATATCCTGTACATTGGNTATGAGTTCTGGTATGGGTTCCGACACAATTTGTTAGAAACCAGGAAATTTTAAGTATTCATATCCTGTACATTGGACATGTTTCTGTAATTTATATACAAATGAATTGAAACGCAATTTTTGTTACAAATACCTGGATAAATAAAGGAGTATTTTGATTAAAAATGAACATGTAACTAAATAAGAATGATAATATACCTTAAGCACACAAATTAAAATAATTATAATTATTTATCTTTATTTTGTATAAATAGGGTTTTAGGGCTCGCCAATTATCATTATTGACGACTTAAATTAAGCCATTAAAAATTAACTTTCCCAACAAAAATACTAAGAGATATTTTTTTATAATAAATTTTCATATTTGAACAACTTTTGCAACAACTACTCATCAAATAAGTATTTACATTAATCAATTTCTTACAACATTTTAAAATTAATAGTTACTAGGTTCTATACAATGAAATCAGAAAATCAGAAATCAGACTTCTGTAGCTTCATTATCATGATAGAACTTTCGTAAATGTTATAGCTATAATAATATGTTTCAGGTAAACATTGTAATGAAATTGTGTTTAAAAAAACGGTATGTGAAGAGATTGGTTTTGATTAATTGTTACAGGACAAATGAGAGCAGATATATGCCTTTCCTTAGAACACTGTAACCAATGGTAACATCTGCTTACACAACAATGACCATCGTCGGTTAGAAATAAATAAGTGCAATTCTATGTTGGAAATAGATAGAAGAAAGAGTATTTTGAAAACTAAAAATGTTCAAACAACCACCTTTAGACCACTTGACATGAATGACCCGAAATTAAATGTTAAATGAATGACTCGAAATTAAATTAATTAAATGCTTCTTAATATTACAATTTACTCTACATCGCATTACGAACCATGGCGAGCATTGCGCAAAAAGTAAGGTTGGAAAATATCGTAATATATCTTCATAATATGTCTTCAGGAACTTGTGCGAAAGGAAATCATAGATCTCCACCAGATATGCTCAAATACACTCAAAGAGAAGAGGAGCAGACATATGAAAAAAGATTAGGTAAATTGTGGAAGAATAAGTACATTTGTGTAGACGGGAAGCTAGTGGAGTGATAGTGGGTAGTGAAGTGAAGTGATACGAGGGAAATAAGTGATTTAGAAAAGGAGGGAAGGGAAATGTGAAGTGAAGTGCACGAAAGGGGTAAATCGAGTGTTTGGGTCATCAGCGCAATAAAATGAGCAACAAGTTTTTATCAATGTTTCAGGGTGAAATGTTTTTATATTAAATACTTTAACATTAATGGAATAATATAGTTTAATGATTTATTTACCAATTTTTTATTTCATTTCTATGTGAAATGTATTTTTGCTATTTTTGTATACATTTTTTAATATTCTGCCACCGGGTAAGATCTGCCCATTTGCAGTTAAAATATTATTATTAGTTTAATAAATGGGCTCTAATGACCTTGCTGTTGACGAACCCTTAAATTCCGACAAAAAAAGTTTAATAAACTATTTCTTTCGTTCATTGTAAATGTCGAGAAGTGCTGTGACNGATATCATAACACATTTTAATATTGTAGACTCATTCAACATTTTGAACAAAAACTTGAAACCTGTCTGCAAGTTAAGGAAACTAACAAATTCTGCGCGTCATCTCAATGTCATAGGAAAACGTCTCTGACACGGCGTCACTAAAGAAACTTTTATATGTCGTTTGAAAGAAGAAGAAAAGAAGCGCTACCTTCATGCAGATCAAGCGAGTTCTTTGCGTTAAAAACAGGGAAACGACGGTTACGTGATCTGTCCTTCCATAAATTACATTTCTTTGCTGTCAAGAATTAATCTTCAGTGATACAATCTGGCTTGACCTGAGGATTTAAGGGGAATTCTTAACTGTCTTCAATTACCTTTACTTTACAATTGTCGGCAATTAATAATAGACAATTAACTTTTATGTTGTACTTCTCCTGAACCGCATAAAACGAGACAAAAAAGTTATATTTTTCAGTGATGACTTTTTAATTTTTATAGATTGGTTATTAAAAAAATGTTATTCATCTTTCATTGTAGGTCTCCCTTAGAGTCTTACATTTGGAGGCCCGGGGCAAAATGCCACTCATACCCTTCCGTTTTGGTGGCACTGCATTTAATCGAAACATGTTTTTATCAGGAACATTAAAAAATCTAGTGTTATGATTTTAAGATCATCAAGTTGTAGTGTTTAAAAAAAACTTTCCAATTTATGGAACGTGTTTAATGTCTATTCTGTGTTCAAACACGTACGACTGCTATAGTTTTAACATTAACCTGAAAAACTGTTAACATTTAATGAGCACTTGAAAATTAAATGTTGCGGATAAAAATGATTTTTTACCGTACAGGTTTTCGTCTCCGATATTTATTTCCGGGATACCATTCCGAACTCAAATTTAAATAAAATATATTCAGTTTTAAAGAAAATAATTAACAATGACATCAACGTGTCTTTCATAAACGTTTTTCTGATTAATTGTACAAATTTTGATATGTACACCATCTTCAACTGATGCCAGAGAAAAAAAAATTTAATGTTTTCACAATTTTGTGTAAAAAAGCAGCGTATTACGACGTGGATGACAAAAAACTAACTTACTCTCCGAGCGATTCCAATAAAGGGCCCAAAAGAAGTAGTCCATTTAAGATGCCTGCATCTTCGCAAAAAATCGACATATGCGCCCCATAAAAAGAAACAAAAATAGTTAGCTACGTGTTATAGTGTTTACAGAATATGTAACATTTTTTTCAATTTCATGAATTCATAATTCTCTCAATTTCTTAAGTTACCTCAAAATATACAAAAACTCAATAAAATTCGTGATAAATAAGATCCATGGTATTAAAGACACTAACTTCTGCAAGTCCGAATGGAGACGTTGACATCAAAGCTATATATAAATGGTGTTGAATACAATTTTAAAATGGGTATTGAGTTATCACATTGACTGCTATAACTTTTGCTCATGGAGAATATGTTCAAATGCGTAAATAAAGAATTAAAATAAATTAGTTAACAGTCCAGAAGAAAACATTTGTCCCATACATTTGAATGGAACCCCAGAAGGCGATTGAACAAATTATTCATTCGATGTGAAGAAAATACACCCAACAGTGTCGACACCAAGTTTGTGCAAATAAAAACTATATTTATTATAAAAAATGTGTTTGAAATATTAGTTATGATTTTGATGTAATTCAAGTAACATGAATTAATTTGTTCTCCTGTAATCAGTGGATTAAAAATAATATTTTACAAAAATTGTATCCTCAATTTTGTTTCCGTAAATTGGAGTTTTATCATAGAATCAATATCAGTATTCAATACCTTATTATTTTTGTGATATCAAAATTTATTGTGATCGAAAACAATGGAGCACAGAAAGTATGCAATAAGATACCATTTATTATTTTCGTGTTTTATTTTGACGCACTTTAAGATACAATTTATATTCTTGATGAATGAAAATACATCTCACATCTATGTATCATCGAAAACTAATTCTCCCTTAAAACCTCATACTCCTTTCTCATAACACATCGCATTTGTACTAAATTCCACAATTTTTATCTCACTAAAAATGATTTTTTAAACGTTTATCTCAATTTTAAATCAAAGACGAAAATACATTTTTTCAACACTACGAATTGTTGTGTGAGGATAAATGGAGATTTAATACTTTAATTAGTGTTGTGTGTGATATATAGATTTGAACAGGTAATACACAGTGCTTTGCGGCAGCTTAGTTGCAAGATGTTTACTTACAGTTGGATGCCGTGTTTAATTGGTAATGGACTGAAGCCGGGAGTTGGTTGAATGTCGAATGCCGACGCGATTCCCTCTATATAAGCTGGAAAATCCTTTGACGAAGCAAGGAGAGAGAGGGGGTGGATAGGAGGCACAACGATTGTTTTCTGCGCATGCCTTGCCAATCGGTTCCTTGAATTCACGTGTCACATGGTTCGAGTTCAAGGTAACATGCAGATTAAACTATGAACCGAAGCCGAGAAGTGATTACTTAATCGTGTCTGTGCAGCTAATCGGGATATTATTCAAACTATGTTTTATTTTACAGTCAAATTTATGTTTCACATTCTGATTTTATATAAGAGATAGTTACATCAAATACCTATTTTACTGCCTTCCCTGTGTTTCTCATTAAACGGTGGCGTCTCATTACTAACCGTTTTACAAACATTCTTTGATTATTCACGATTATCACGATTCTATAACAGCGATCATCAGGGAGNTGTACAGCAAAAGGCGGCACGACCGCGTGCACTCGCGTCGGAAGTAGCTGGTCGCAAATGACTCCAAGAGGATGAGATCGCAGCGCAGAAGACAACTGAGAGAGGCTGCGTCGCCCTTGCGGGATCAGAAGCAGCAGGCGGTAGCGCTCGTCCTGTAGGAAGCGAATTCATATCACATTTAACAATACATCTGATGCACTGTATAAATATAGAGTATAAATAAAAACCCGCCCCTCACATTTCTCCCAAACGATGAACTCTTATAAGCACTTGTAGCAAATAATTCAATGGAACATAAATCTGCATTTGAAGTTGGCAGAAAACGGTATGTGTATGTGTATATATATATATTCTAACGACCCAGATTCGTTAGTAAATGATTTGATAATTAATAGAATTTTTTCGGGTGATGTAACAGCGAGGAGAATAAAATACATAGAACGTTGATTTAAATGTGGCGCCGAGAAGGGCGTATTCTGACAGCGAGCCAAAGCGACAACATATTTTTGAGTAAGATACGCGTAGAACTTTAAATCATGAAAGCACCTGGGTTAACCCGTGAAGCGAATAACAAAAAGGTATTCTGATTGGCGAATTAAATGAGCCGTGAAAAAGAGTGGGGGCTGATGTTGAGCTGAGGAGACGAAACAAGGATTCTTTCTCAATTGTTAGAGAGAGATCGTGGAAGGAGTTTCTCAATTGTTCTAGTAGATCGTGGAAAGTAGTTCCCATTTTGTACGAGGCGGTTGGTTTTATGTATTGGAGAACGTGAGTTTTTAAAGTACGGGAATTAGCAGCAGGAAAAGTGATATTTAAACGCACGTGATATTGAAGAGTATAGAGGGAAGTTGAACCGCACAAGCATTATTTAATCAAAATTGATTAAGACTATTGTACGATTAATGTGAGAACGAAAATTATTTTCCGGCAGATTTCATTTCACGATACAGTTTTGATAGTACTCGTAATTTGAGGAAAGACGGCCGCAGTGAGTCGAACGTAAAAGGCATAAGATCGGTTGAAGTGAGCTCCAAGTGAAGCTCC
>NNCF01125986.1:1992-18189 GCA_002313205.1 Laupala kohalensis | reverse complement strand
TGTTGAGTACACATAAAACTAAATTAATATGAGCCATAAGACAACACAATCATGCAAGAAAATAGTTTTTGAAATTGTTATAAGTTGTTTAAAAAGTATTATAGCAATGGCGTGATAAAGTACAAGACGAATTTAAGTTTTGTTAAAATCAATAAATTCTTTTACATTGTAGAAGCGCTGGTGCAGAAGATAGTTATTAACCGCTGATTTGAACAGATTCAATTTCATAATATCTTTTATATTCTTGGGCAGGGAATTATATAGAACGATTCTAGAATGATAAGGCCCTTTTTGGCAAAGAGTGGTTGACACTCTTGAGCGATGAATATTACTACTATTGCGTGTATAGTGTTCGTGAACGAGACTGTTTCGTATAAAGAAAGAGTAGCACTTCAGTAATTCGGTCTTAATAAACACATGAATAGTTTCATAAATAGAAATGCAGGGAAGTGTTAATATATTTAATTCCTTGAATAAAGGTTTACAAGAGTTTCGGGGGTGAGATTTACAAATTATCCGAACTATCCTCTTCTGAATTCTGAAAGTTTGAATACTCTGACCGGAATTGCCCCAGAAGGTAATGCCGTAACGTAAATGGGAGTAAACGGTTGCAAAATAAACGGACGTCATTTACTCCTATGGACGTCATTTACTCATTTATTTTGTTTGTTTTAGGTGAGGCAACCAACAATGCACTGAACGAATACAATGAAGAGCTGCGGAAAGTAGTCATCCCTGTGGCGGAGCGCATTGTTGCCAAGTTTGCTCTCGACACATCCAACAAGATCGCCATGAACTATCCTCTTGAGATACTGTGGCCTCGACATTAACTTCTTCACTCATTTTCATTTGACGCCCCTTTTGGTTTTCGATTTCATTTTTAACGAGTGACTGGTACTCGCAACAGAGTTGATTGTGACGTTCGTTACAATTAATCTGCTATGAAACAGTATTTTTATGTTTCGAAAATGTAGAAAATATTTGTAAGGCATCTTTTATTTAAAAATTTCTTTTAAATTTCAGCGCTCCTTGTTTTCCAGTTTTCATCTGAAGATGATACATATTTTCTCTTTCAAGATGTCCTTTGTAGTGGTGTACCAAAAAGATTTGTGGGAGAGAGGGAAAAACAAGTTTTTATAAAAGAATTATTTTATTTCTGATTGGAATCTGAAACGAACAAACCCCTCCCCCACAAATGTATTTGTTGAAAGTCATTTATTATAGGGTCATCAGTCTTTCGACTGGTTTGATGCAGCCTTCCATTTCATCGTATCTTGAGCCAGTCTCTTCATTACTACATATTTCTCGCAACCTACGCCTTGCAACGTAAGTCATAATAACAGATGAAAATGATCGTAAACACTGATGGAAAAAGCGGGTGCGAGGCAGGTTTTCAGGGGGGGTTTCGCGTATTGTATCCTGTTCGACCAACACATATCACCCCTTTTGCACACGACTTTTTTCTGGAAAACTATAGACGTAAAAGTGAAACGGCTGTGGAACTCACTCCGAACGTGGCGCTGAACGGGAAACATAACCTCATTAAAATGACACAATTGCGACACTCGGTGATGATTCTCGAATTTCAAGACGACCCACCGTGAGGATTTGTCCCGGCATTGTGTTCGCAAAAGTGAAAGAACAATGTGATAATTAGTGAAAGAATAAATATTATTCCGTACGTAATGTATTAATGGATGACATTTCTGTGACTGATGCCCATAAGTGGCGCAAATTTTGTGGCATCCAATCTCTATTTTTTTAAAGTTGATTTGTTATATCTATAGCAAATGTGTATGTTTTTGTGAATGGATTATTTGTATAAAATATATTATTAATCCAGACAGACTTGAAATTATTGAAACTAAGGCCCGAAGAAAAATACTACAATTTATGTGTAGAATAAATTGTCTGAGAAGTGTCAAATAAAAATGTCAACGATATGGTTAATTAAACAGCAGTACATATTTTCATGTAAAAAATATTATTTTATTTTATTTTTGTAATATTTTGAAAATAATGCTGCAATCAATACTGGTATTAATATCACTCGACGAGCATTAATAGACGACGAGGAATAGGCTGAAGCACAAAACAATAAAGAAATTATATTTACATCGTCCTAAAAGCAAAAATGTCACTATCTTGCTCGCTTTTCAAACAATACTTATAGTTCGTGTCGTTCAAATCATAATTATATCTTCATTGTGGTCAATAGAATTATATTAAAATTTTATAAAATNTAAAACTTAGGATTAAGATTATTGAATACATTCAATATTATTTGCACTTGGAAATATTGTCACTCGCAAAATTCAAGAATTTTAATTGAAGTGCATGTGTAGTACAATCTTGAAATGACAATGGAAAAGTGTTGGATTTTTGGACGTGAAATGTAAAAAAAATACAAACGTTCATCTCAGTAATGTATTTGACGCATCTAACTCGTGTAAAGCATTTTTATTTCATACATATTCATACATTCACCAAACAGGTAATATTCTAGCGATCTTCCATCTCTTTACATTCCATCTCAAATCATTCTGTCATGCAACTGAGAAGGTAATACTGTAGGAAGGATACACCAATAACTTTGGAATACATATAACTGTGAGATGTACAATTAAGTAATACAAGAAAATATTTATCACAGAGAAATTGTACGATCTTTGTAAGAAAACTAATTTTCAGTGAAAAAATTGTTTCAATCATGAAGGAAATTGCTATGACCTAATTTCTGAATTGTGAAACGGAGGTCGAATTTGAGGTCATGTGAATAGATAGCTGGCTACTATTCTACATACTACATTTTACTGTTGTTTCTAGCAGTATCTTACTGCCTAGATTTGGGATGCTGTTAGATGCGAGCGCTTGATCTATCATAGTAGAATCAAACCTAGAAATGTATTGCGCCTGCGAAGGATGAAGAGGTACTATGGTCCTGTCTATCCTTCTCCGCATTCAGAAGTTGGCGGTGTACTACAAAATCGCGGTTGATAAATTATTCCGGGTCTGTGTAGTTGGTGCAAGATAATATTGCTGCGCTTAAGAAACTAAGTCAACCTTATATTTGTGCAAAAAAAATTTTATTCCGAAACATTGGACATGGAGTTCGCTTACTTAGATAATCATGAAATCTGGAAAGAAGGAAAAAAATTTACTCTAATGTCACTTTCTGTGGCAGCGACCTCACTTCAGATCTCAAGTGCTGAATCAAACTAAAGATCCCAACATGATGGATGTGGGCGAAGTAATGTCAGTGACAGATTGATCAAGTTACTACACCTTTGTCAGTCGTCAAACCACCCTCCCATTTTCCAGTACATTTCCAGTTTTAATTCAACTAAAGTGATGTGCGGCAATGTCGTACAGCATTAGGAATAGAACGCACCCCACTTCTTATGGCAGTAAACTACTGCTCGGAACAGCAGTAAAGTAGTAAATGAAGACGTAGACTTAAGGAAGGAAGGATAATGTGGGTTTAGTAAAGGTACAAGTGAGATATCAACACTCAGGGAACAGATCTTTCGCTGGGAAGGAATTGACGACTCCCCTGGCGATCTCCATCAGATTGGACTCGAGCGCTTTCTCCACAGACGGCTTCAAGTCACGAAGGATGTGGTCGAAGTTGGCATTCACTGCAGAGTTCACAACGTCTCCTGAAAAAAGAAGGGATTTTAAATTAGATTCAATTCCAATATATCTCAAAATATCTGGAGTAAGTCTCACTCAACTTTCTAATTAAAATTCCTAACAGAAACTCATTGCACTAACAATTCTACATAAAACTAAAAATTAAGAAAAAACAACAACAAAATAAAAAAAAAAATCAATATAAGTTATAATTATTAAAAAAGATAACATATTTATAAGATCAATCGGTTTCAAAATATTTATCATCAAACTAATCAGCAATATCCTAAATATCATAATTACTCATTAAAGTATTTACGTAAGTTTCATGATTTATCTTCCATATTAACCTATTTGCAACCTATTGCAAGCCGATTATGCAGATTAAAAAAATGCCTGTACGTTTTGCAATCTGTACGCAGGATTAATTGACCAATCAAAATTATTCTACGCATATTTTCCAAATTTTGAGTTTTAAGAATCTGGGAATGGAGCGCGGAGTGTAAGTGAATTCGGTCAATAGAAATAGGCTTCTATTCCCCACGCATTCAAAGTCAAATCTCAAGATTTGTTTCAAACCATCCATTTCTTTGTGAGTTATCTGGGGAACAAAATTCTTAACACACACACACACATACGACACTGGACTTCATCGCCCAAATTTGAATATAGTCTCTCCTGGAACCAATTCTCAACGATCCGAATAAATCTCAAAACGTTTTTTTCGACCGATTACAATACTTTCCTTATATAGACTCTGTGTAACTGGAATGTAAAAAGTCACATTTATGACCTCTTAGAGAACAGTAAGCTAATACACTCTCCGGTCAATGTGCTTACAAGAAAACCAAGTCGGGTTGGAGCTACAGATATATGGAACTTAATCATTCCAAGAGTGAGGAAGAGCAATATATAATTTTTAAAACTAGTAAGAAACAATGTAACATGTTTTATGATGTATTTGTATTTTTATCAATGATTATAAAACCACTATCAAAATCGCGACATAAAGTAGCGCATACAAGCAATATGAAAGTTAACGAATTCACTAAATGTAAACATGAATAAGATATTCGAGGGAGATATTAAGGTTTTTGGTCAATATCGTCAAATTCATATACACGACAATTATAATAATGATATCAAAATAATCACCAGATTAAATGTTACATTGCTTCAGTTAAACTTGATTTCATATTTATCAATAATACAACTCCTTATTAATAAATTTTAAAACGTGTATGCAATTTTAGATTTAAAAAATTGAACACATAAAACTTCATGGTTAGTTGCAGTATGATTGAAGATACTTGTAATGTTTGTCACATTTTTAAAAATTATTTACTTTTAAGCATGAAAGTAAGAAACAATTCTAGTAAAAGACATCAGTTCCGTCCGTCAGTCCGCATTCTGGAGAAACTGATGTGTGAATTTTATTCATACGAGAATTTTGTATTTACAACAGAATCTGATTGTCGACACATGTGCCCCTGAAGATTTTAAAATTTAATATATAGGATACTTTGTAAGAAACTCAATGTATATTTTTGATAATTTCTCAAGAACGCTTCCAATTACTTTATTTAAATAGGTATTCTGCACAAAAAGTGTAAGTAGTAGGTATTACATCCGTATAAGCGATATTTTTCTTTAAAATACGCAGGAAAATAATTTCTTTCTGCATCAACATTTATTTGCTATTTTAAGAAAACTTGCGAACTATTAGGTAGTGTTGATGTACGGAGCAGAGGGAGATTATAACTTTAGAAGAACTGAAATGAAAGACAGAAACATAATAAAATTCATTGAAGAAATGAAGGCTGACTAGAATTGTACGTGTCTCATCTGAGTGTATACAATGAATTTGCATTTATCAAACATATTTTCCGATGTTTTTGTGTCAAAAACGTGCGAACGGATATTGATAAAGTATGAGCAATTAATTTGCACTACTATATTTTGCACGCAATGATAGTTTACAGAACAAACTAGTATTTTTTTTTACCAAATGAATTTTGGGAGGATGTCAAACTCGATTACAAAGCTTTCAGGTTTCTTAAAATAATTTCAAATTTTTCAAAAAGTTCCTGAATAAATCTTCTGCTAGAATCTCCTGATCCTCTTTAATTAAACCATAAATACAAAAGAGTGGCGATTATAAGCAATATCGACCTCTCGGTATAAGCGAGGTTGTTCTCAGTGACTAATTAAAACAATCTCATTAATACAGACAAAAAAAATTAACAATGGTAGAACATGAAATTTCAACTGGATGATGCTTTTGTAATGAAGAGGTTCACTAAAAAAGCATTTTTCGACATTTCAAAGGGCTACATAAAGGTGAAATAAGGTAAAGCTAACGAACTTATTATGAAATAATCCCGGGATTTGTAATAAAACGTGATTTTTTAATACAATAAATTAAATTGTCCGTTGTTTTAAACAAAAGAAGGAGTATCTGTGGGTATAAAACGTCAATTGTTTTTAACAAATGAAAAAATATTATTGTCGATTCCAATATTCAAGTTTTAATTCTAAATTACTGTCGACGTCCAGTAGCGGACCTATAGGTGGGGGGTATGGCCTTCCCCATTGCACCTGAACTCTTAACTGATTGAAGATGATAAATGGCATACTTTGTAAAAGAATCACCAGAATAATAATTGTTACTAGTTATAATTGTTATTAATAATATAATTGTTATTGCTTTTAATAGTACCATAATAATAATAAAAAATTAATAATATCGTATTTATAACTTTATTCCAAATTGTTATTAGTAACACTAGATTTTCAATACTTAATTATTTATTAGATGCTATTTATTTAATGGTAATGTTTAAAAAAATTTGTGTTGTAAAACCATAATTTTTAAACAAAAATGCTCCCCGTGTAGCCCCCCTCCCCTTGATTACGGTCCAGATGCGCCACTGTCGACGTCCACAGCGGTTTTTCTCTTACCTAGAAATATATCTCCTCGGAACAGATTGTCGAGTCGAACACTCCCTCCAGGTATAACGATTTTCACCTTCTGAGAAGGGAAGTCAAGGTACTCAACATTATTGCGAGTCACATAACTTTGATGAAGGGTCACATCAGCCGAAGGGGAAGCTAGAAAGAAAAAAAAAACGACTTAGTACAACATTTCTCTAAAACTTTTCAAAGTACTGCCTTATACGGGTACTCTCTCGTACTACCATATCCAAATATCAAAAACTCCTAGAAATTGCAATCCAATTCTAAAGTTGAAAATTACTGTAAATAAAACGTTATATACAAATACAACACTAAATTTGTTTAATAAAAAGTACATTTATTTAGGAACATAAGGACTTTGTTTAATTAAAAGTACATTAGGATAGGCACATAATTAGTAAGAGCGACACTTTAAGGTGACAATATGAATTTCAAGCATCTTTCTTTCCACAACGTTTCAACAAACGTATTTACCACCATCAGTTGAATATTATGAATAACATAAATATTAGAATAGTAATAATAAATTTATTATCAAATATAAGCAACAAAAATACAAGCATCAAATGTAAGCAATCAAATGTATGTCCCCCCCAGGGGTCTTACATCTAGTAAGTAGGTGTTTGGCAAACACGGGGCCCCGAGCTGAGTCTGGCATTACTTCCACTTAATTGTGCGAGGCTCCTTCCTTTCTCTTTCCCGACCTCCTTTAGTCACCTCCTGTTCTTTTCGATCCGGACGCTATTAAGGCTAAAGTATCTTTCACTTTCCTCATATTTTTTCATCCGTCTCATTTTTTGTCCCCCCTCATGTTATGCCCCCTCCTCATGTGTTTGTCCTCAATGTTTTGATATTTGGTTTGTGAGATATGTTTTGGTGTGTTGTAAATCAGAAGGGTTTTTAGTGGGTATGGTTGAGTCATTCGGCGAGTCCCACACACGGGGAGAGTCATGTTGGCTCTCCATAGTGCGTAACTGCATTTTCCCTACCTGTACAAGTTTTTAGGGCTCCAATGACCTTTGATGTCGACATGAGCTGTAAAGCCTCATAAAAAGAGCAACAAAATGCGTACGACCTCGTGGAGAACAAACACGAATGTACTCTCCGAAAGTAACCAACGGTCTATCCCATCAATTCCTATCAAGGACTCTAAGGCAAAATAGTTAGTTACGTGTTATAATATTAACAAACTAACTAAAAATTTGTATTTAATAAAACAATTTAATAAAACACGAGTTATTTTATTACTTACAATTTATTTAAACAAATTCCGAATAATGTATAGGTACAACTACTATCCAGTAGCAGTTTCTGCTGACGAAATAACCTTCAGAAGAACTTCTGAATATTCACAATTTTTTTATTGTCCCACCGGATGAGCGTTTTAATATTCATCAAATTAATTTTCGTGCTTTAACACGTTAATGAAATACACGTACAAGGGTTTTATTCGATAATTTATGCCAACAATTAAAATAATTGTTATACTTTGTACGCATTATGGTACGTCACAGATCAAAAGTATAGCCTAGGACATTCTGCTTAACTTTTTGTCGTAAATTCAAACATTGTAATTATTGTACCTAAAATATCCGTATATTTAGATTAATGTTGAATAAAGTGACCCACTTTTGAAGCAGACAAGGTCGAATCGTTGCATTTCGTAAAAATAATTTAAATTACAAAGTATAGAGTATGCTTTAAAAGGGGTCGTCTTATTCAACATTGTAATTTTTTGAAGTGATTACAATGTTCTGCAATACGTACCAAAATATTCAAATTTCTCAATGATATAATTATACACTTTTCTGAACCCAATAAATTGTAAATGTATGTTGTTTTCGAGTCAATGAAAAAAAAATGTCGTTACCAAACATTTTGGGAAAGGAGCGTATTTTACGCGAAAGATTGCAAACGAGAAATATAAAATAAATTTATAACATAGATTTTTTTCTTTCATTAAGAAACGTCACAAATCACTGTTTTGGGAAGTGTGGAATTTTCGGGACGAGAGTGTACTGTTAGGGTGTACCAAAAGAGTGTTAACTTCGACTAGATAAAGTTCTTTTTTTTTCAGTGCCCTTAGGTCAAGATTCAACTTTTCTCTATCCTAGGAAAGAACTAAAGTATTGTAACGTATTGGATTTGAACTTACTGATATTGAGATAAAATGGTCCGTTTCCTTTTATAGGTAATAGCACTACTCGTCCATTTACGGAGTATTAGCCTTCTACGTTCAGCCGTTCAGGAAATTCCAAATGGAAGGTATTTACACCATTCTTATCATCAAACCTCAAACAGATAAAATGAAAGATTACTCTTTTATCGATTAATCCTTAGGATATTGGAAATCGAATTGTCTGTACGTAATTCATAAATGTTTACGTACTTGCATTTCATTGTGGATAAGAAAATAATAGAGACCAAGAACACATTCTGGGGACTGCATTGAATCATTTAAAAAATTCTGTCCCTCTAATTATATTTGAATTTACAATAAACATTATCAGGGAACCGAGCCACGCTCGGATTTATTCATTATAAAAATAATTTTAAGAAAATTATTAAATTATGTATTTATAAACATATTTGTCGTAACTACTTTGATGGGTTAATTTAATGATTTTATGTTTAAAATATTTATAAAAACAATTATTATATATTTGATATTTTAAGTAGTAGTAATATTATACTAGCGGACTGTGCAGCGCTCGCATTTAATAAATAATTTATAATATAATACATTTTTTATGAATAAATACTTCCGCCAGCCCATGACATTGAAAATTGTTTGAGGACGTCGCCGACCTCCTCCTCCTCCAAACCCGGAAGCTGCTTTATTTGGTGCTGACGGAAATATAGCCTTGCGAAGGACGAGCGAAGGGAAACAATGGCAAAGCAGATTGCGTTGTATTGTTGTGGCGTGAAAGGTGTAGACGCAACGGATTTCGAACTGCTTGAAAATTTTGAACAGCTGAGCCCGTCACGTCATTAAATCCATTTCGTTCTTACCACACACTACGCGATTTTGGCACGACACCAATCCATTTGGAAAGTTCGTGTGACCGCATCTTCCCACATTTAGAATTAAACAGTAAAGAATGGTGCAGCTTGTCAGCGGATGGTTTAAAGAAGAAGTGCATAGGCTGCTTAGGGTAAGCAAGAGAACATAACTGAAATTTCTGGATTTTTCAAAAAGCTAGTAGTGCCATAACCAGTGTTAAATTTACGGAACTAGCTTTTCATATAAACGGTATTGGACCACTCAACCATGAGATTATGAGCAATGATTGGTGTTTTCCTTCAAAAGTTACTTCACAACATTTGGATAACGATTGAAATTGAATATATTATTCCTGTCTAAAACTATTTACTTGTTTAAAAACTTCTGTATTTATGACAATCTCAATATGGACTGCCATCTAAATGAGATAAATTTTCTGTCTATTTTGACAAGGAATTGAATGAATCTTTATTTTTGGACTTCTCGCAGATTGTTCCAGTACTAATAAATCTTCGGCTTACATGCTTTAGATCCACAATATTTGTCATTTTGAAGTGTATGTACGCAGTCCTTCACAAACACCTGTATCCTGTTGACAAGAAAGATTAGTGATAGAAGATTTTAGCCTTGAGTTTCTCACATTGTGTACGGTCTGCGCAGAAGCGACTTTAAGCGCAGATTACATAGGTGCGCGCCTAGGTGGCCGCACCACAAAAGTTCTAACAAATAAATAAAACTTTTTCGAATTTAATAGACTCGACATTGGCAGTGCAGACGACTGAATTCCGGCACTGTTTTGTTTACTCGTCGTAGTCGTTTCACATCGTACAACCACGTCACGAATCACAACACTCACGTTGATAATATACGCATAGAGATTTATTTGCCATCTAAGTGTCTTAGTAATTGATAAGGTACTAGACCCCCAGGGGACTTACATCTAGTAAGTACGTGTTTGGCAAACACGGGGCCCCGAGCTGAGTCTGGCATTGCTTCCACTTACTTGTGCAAGGATCCTTCCTTTCTCTTTCCTGACCTTCCTTGATCACCTCTTGTTCTTTTTGATCCCGACGCTATTAGGGTTACTGTATCTTTCATTTTCCTCTTTTTTTGCCCCCCCCCTTATTTTTTGTCCTACCCCTCATTCTTTATCCCCGTCTTTTTTTGTCTTCCCCTCATGTTTTCTCCTGAATATTTCGAGTTATGTTTTGACATATTGTAATTCAGAAGGGTTTTTACTGAGTGTGGTTGAGTCATTCGGCGAGTCCCACAAGCGGGGAGAGTCATGTAACTGCATGTGCGTAACTGCATTTTCCCTACCTGTACGAGTTTTTAGGGTTCCAATGACCTTTGATGTCGAAGACCCGTAACCCCCCCCCTTCCCACACACACACACACAAAAAGGTACTAGTGAGTCTATTGAACCTGAATATAAAATAGGTAAGAT
This sequence comes from Laupala kohalensis, assembly GCA_002313205.1. NCBI lineage: Eukaryota > Metazoa > Arthropoda > Insecta > Orthoptera > Trigonidiidae > Laupala > Laupala kohalensis. Next base: position 7,129 of record NNCF01125986.1, on the reverse strand, counting down.
TTTGCACTTGTTTTGTGCCCTTCTTATCTTGTAGACTTATTAACAAACCGGTATGTTTGCTTAAAATTATAATTTGTTATGTTTAAAATGGGAATAGCTGACAATAATAATAATAATAAATAATAATAATTTACTACTCTTGTAGTAAACAATGCTCGGTGACAGACAAAAAAAGAAGTCGTAATAGAAGTATATAATAATAATAATAATAATAATAGTAATAAGAGGTTAAATAACAAATCACCGCCAAAATATCTATAACACACACACATTCACGGTATCCAATGGTTAGAAAATTAGTGCACAAGGAAACGAGAAAGAAATTACATTTAAGAAATTAAGTAACTACAGTGATTCACATATTCGTCATGCTGTCTTGAAAGTTTCGAAAATGCAGATCAAACTATAATTGCAAGAATAAAGCCATTCCTGCAAGAATTATAGAAATAGAAAAGTCTTGCAAAACTTTTAAACATAGCAGAACCACTTTTTCAGTACCAAATAAAACTATACCAGAAAATTGTACAATTTGTTGATTAATTAATTATTATAAAAAGTATTGTACTATGGCAATCGCTTATAAAAAATTCATGGTTCTGCCAGCTTGACATCAACTTGCAAATCATACCGCGAATAATTAGCAGAGCCTAATGAACATAAGTTGGAAATTTTTCACTATTTTTCGTCGAAACATTTACAATAAAAACATTTTTGTTCACAACTGTATATAAAAAAAATCATTGTTATGATTAAGTCAATAAAGGAACAGGAATTCTCAAATACTTTTCCTTTTTTTCACGTAGTATTTGTGGAATTAATTAAATAATAAATTATATCCATAACATGCAATTAAACCTGTAACGACAATGCTTAAAAACGAAACACGTAACAACAGAATTACCGCTTTTGTTCTTTATCCTGATTATGTTTGGCATATTGCGAAAATGAAAGATGCCTTGTGATTTTATCACAAGTCTTTTTATCTACATGGATAATATTTAAAATTCCCACAATTTTATCTATTTAAAACAAGTAGATGCTTTTTGTCATGGAATAAAATGTGCACTAAATTAATGTAAATTGTAATTGTTCTTGGATGTAAAAAATGTATTCTTTAAGAAATTTGTTGTGGTTAATATAGAATACTATCTTAAATAATTAAGTCTACCATTACTATCAAATGAAGTAATATATTTTAATAGTCACCAAAAGTTTTTTTGCAGGATTTGGCTTTCATTAGGTGTCTACATAAATACATACGATCCTAATTGTGTTAATTAATGCAATAAGCATCAGTTCCTGATTTTTAATAATTTGAGGCCTCCTCTAACGATACTTGTGGTATCAATTTTTTAAATCCCCCAACCCTGAAACAAAGGGCTAAAGTTGTGACATCACAAACAACTACGCGAAACAAACAACTGAACGATTTTAAAGGACAGGATAAAAAGTTAGAAGTTAATATAAATTAATATTTCACCTGAAGTAGTGCTGTACTAAAATAATTTTCTGACCATGGGCATTTCAACTTAAAAAACCAGGAGAAATTTTCCTCAGTTCTTAAAATACAAGTATCTTTAACATTGTGTAACTGTTCAAGAAATCGTTTAAACCGCACACAGAAATAATAGTAACACCTTCGGGTCATAGAACATTTGAACATTATTTGCGTGTTATAGGAAAAGCTGAAGGAGAAGACAACGTCTGTGGGAATGGACCATATGTTAAGGCCATTCAAGATTAACAATAATGGTCGAAGAGAATTAATAACACACATGATACGAGAGTGAGTGCAGAAGATAGAAAACGGCCCAAAGCTAATAAAGACGGAAAAGAGGTACGCAATTTTGTTGAATGTGTGCGGTGCGAAATATAATAAAGAGAAAAAGTTAAACAGGCAGAAAAAATGACAGTTGAAGACATCCACCTCCCCATGGATGCAATGTTGTGGCAAGAGATGTTTTTACGTGAGCGACTCAAATTCTTTTTTGATGTTAAATATTTATTAAGTACCTGTATAATATATGTTTATTAATTATCTGTATTGATTAAATATCTGTTAAGTATTCATTGAGTATTACTATATTGTTAGAAATGCGGATCAATAAAAAAATACTCACCGGAATTTACTGAATATGAATTTACTGGTACCAAAGCACTTGATATTGTTTCCAGTGATTCGTAAATTTCCATTGTCGGTGAGCACCATCTGTTTGAGTTCCAAGGGCTCCATGGAAGGTACATTCATTTCAGGGATACCTACAACATTCCAAGTGATTGTGTGANTCACGCAATACGCTCTGGAACTCTCTTTGAAAGAGAGTTTACGCTCCGTGAGAGACAGAAATGTTTTGTCCAGTGGTGTCATGGTGCCGGAACGCCGTTCCTGCACGGATTTTGGAATATGTTTTTTTAAGTATATATTTACATAACATACTATTTTATGCGACGTTAATTAAAAATGAATTTAAGAAAAAAAATTCAAGTTGAATACATACAGGACCAAATAAAAATATATATTTTTTGGGGTTACAGAACTGGTGAAGTTCTAATGCCGAAAATAGATCCCAGAAGGTGTTAAAATGTACAAATTAGCTCATCAATTTTAAAAATTCTTCCGGAGGGGCGTTCAGGACCCCATTTTGTTGGCAAGTATAGGAAATTTCAGTGTTCCGGCACTGCTAAATTCGCCATGGCACCACTGGCTTTGTCTCAAAGTAGGAACACATATCTCATCTATAACATCTATCGTAAGATATCTATGTATTATAGTGCATGACATCATGAAATACTTCGTCATATCAGTAATATTCACAAATAATGATGGTACTTTTGAGCTACTTTCTACCTTTAATCTTGATTATATTTACTGATAAAAACAAAAATAGTGGCGCTATTTGTAGTATAAAATCAAATATATGATTTTATAAGTAGTATAAAAACAAAAACTCTTAAGTTATTTAAGCTAAAATTTAAAAAATCACTTTTTAGAGGATTAGATACCAGAATTTGTGAAACGAAGTGTAACAGTTCTTGAGATGAGACAAAGTGAATCTATTTTTTAAATATGCAGAAAAGCGAATGATCTGTTAAGGTTAACACTTAACTTATTTCGGATATGACTATGGAAACGTCTATCCGTAATTTGTCGTTTTATTTCTGTACTCTCTATGACGTGAATGATATTAAGTCATAAAGCTAAAACACATTTCTAATTTTTAGGAAACTTGAAAATTGAAGGGGACAATAAAACTTACGGTTCACCACACACCCGATTGATATCGTGTGAAGATGACGTAGATTTCACCCTCTCCTTTGCCAACAAAAATTGACCGAAAGTCTGGATAACCCCCTTTTTAACGAAGATCACGATAATTTTACGGCATCTGTGCACTTTAATGAATGTTATTAAATTCACATATGCGATTCGTCATAATAGACAAATTATTTAAAAAATAGCACCACTAATTACTCCTGACAAATTCTACACCCTTCTTGAGATAAAACCTTACACCGGTTCCTCACAAGGCAGAGGGTACTCAGCTACTCACAAATACAACACATTAAGTTGACCAGGGAGAACTATTATTGTTGATACAATTCTAAAACTGTACTACACATTGATAATATCTGAATAACCAATTTGATTATAATAATATAAATAAAATACGCAAGTTGTGTTGGTAGTCAGTTCTGGTGTGAATGCAGGAGCAAAAATACCCGTGAAATCACTGAGATTGCAATTGAAACCTGAAGCCAAGCATTTTACGAACTCAATTATACTAACACAGAAATAATTAATATCGAACTGTTATGCTTAAACAAGAAGAATTTTTATTGAAAAAAACACACAATCTAATAAACATTTATATATTTACCTTTAGCTAATCTAGGTTGGAGCGCCTTTATTGAATTCATCAAACATGTATTGATATCTGGATCATTTCGTTTACAAATCTTGAGGAAATCAGCTGAAAGGGAAAATAAAAGTATAAATTAATTCTTGGGTATAGAGTTACAAAATTTTGAATGAATAGTTATTTAGAATACAAATTATTATTTTATTTGCGGTCCCATGTATTCAATTTGAATATCATATTACAATGTTTATTCATTTTTTTCACTTATATTAATTCGATTAATACGATAAAACTGTTGTCAGGAAGTAACAACCGAAAGACAAGGTGTCATGGTAAATAAAGCAAATGAAATTAATATATAACTCTTTCACAAAAACTTCATATTATATAATTATTGTACCCCCTCAAAGTTCCATTACTTCCTTTTATAGTATGTATATTCATGTTCACGCAAACTACGTGCGTCAATGATTTCATTGTCTCGAATCAAGAAATCAAGTTACATCGTTTTAAAGCAAATGCGTCTAGTAGCGATTGATGAAATTGTTTGATGTTGATATCTCGGAAAGAAAAAGATGCGAGAGGAAGTAATAATGAGTTGTCAACACACCTTTTAATGCTTCAACGTACGAGACTCCATTTGTGTGACTTGCTTTTTCCGGTTAAGGATAAAAGGAACGAGAAAAATCTAGGTGACATTTGAATATTAATGTACATCATATTTTAGTATTTTTCTGTGGCGTTGTCCTCAGTTTCTTAATAATTCACTCAATCACTGCGTGATTCATCAAAGCAATTTGATAACTGCTATAAATTTACTTAACGGTTAAAATTAGTCATTCTGAACTAGGTTTGTTAAATTTAGTGTTCTGAGTATGAGATAATTTTTTTGTAATTTGTGTAATAGTGGTTTTTAATTTTCGTGTCTTCCAAAGTTTAATTTCTTTTTTTTGTGTATTTTCACGTTACACTTTAATTGTAGCCCTGATAATGATACTATATATACATCAAACTGTTGGCAAGTTCAAAAGGAATATTAATTTTTTAATTGACTTAATTTCCAGATGTTAAATACACTGTTCGATATTATCTGGAATTCTCACAAAAATTGTGAATTTTTTAGCAACCACTACTTAAGCCGTATGACATATGTATTCAAGAAATTGCTTGAACTGCTCGACGTTGCTCAGGTATTAAAAAGATATTTAAAACAAATATTACTGAACATTCTGGTATTAAGACTCCTGTCAGCAGGTCTGACTGTAATTTAATAACCC
>NNCF01125985.1:27917-53761 GCA_002313205.1 Laupala kohalensis | reverse complement strand
ATAAAAGTGTATTATTTTTATTGTGTGTTGCTTGTAAACTGCAAAGTAACGTAAGTTTAAATGATAGTAAATTTCAGTGGACTTTTTAAGGGTTTTTTGCAACGAAAAATTAAAATATGGTTAAAATTGTTATATTAATTGTTATATANACGAAAAATTAAAATATGGTTAAAATTGTTATATTAATTGTTATATAAGACAAAAGATTGAAGGTTCAGTGACTTAAACAAAAGTTTATTCAAATTATCTTATTCGTATAATATTTTTGCTAATAAAAGAGAATGGATTTTTTCTGGTATGAAAAGCGGTAGAAGTAATAGATGGAATTATTTATAAAATTTTCAAGGAACCTTCTTAATTTTGGAAACATAAGCATAATAATTAAAATAGGCTACAAACAAGTATATGTGAATCTTCACTCGCATGACAGTTGTCTGGAAATATTAGTAATGTGTTCGGTGAGTTCAATTACGTTAGGTGAGTCGGACAATCCACTGCATGGATTTTAAATTATTTTTCCTTTTGCGTGGTTTTTTAAATTATTTATAAGTCCGTGTACGTCAATAATGAAAATGTGCGTATTTTATTTGCTCAAATGAAAATAGAATATCACGAAAATAGGGAAATTTGAAAACTAACGTATACTTAGAATCTTGTATAAAAACCCCGGGCAACGCAGGGCAAAATGAGATAAAATTATCCAGACATGTTGACAGGTGTTTTAGAACGCTCTGTCGGGTAAAATATATTAATTGATAGTACCAATATTTCTTTCAAAGTAGATGAAATTTTTTGTATGTTTGCTAACAATAGAAATAAATATGTTTCTATTTCTGATTTCTTTGTGAATAGTAATAAAAGTTTAATGTCTAGTAATGATTATTTGCTTGTAAACTCATAAAAGTATATTCGTATCCATTAAATCGTGGGCAACGCCCAGTAGTTCTACTAGCAGTAGATAAAATTGCACTCAAAATATGTAGTCGTTTGTTTAAGACACTTTCTTGATTTGCAAATAGTTGTGACAACCGAAACAGTTTATTTGATTAAATTTATTCAGTTTCATTGTCACAAATCATCTAAAATCACTCAGACCATCAAGGATTCTAACACTCAAAAAACATACTATCTTAAATCAATGGCATTCAATGTGTTTCATTTAGTCTTACGTAAATGTTAAACATGTGACTGAGTGAATATTGACGTGTTTCCCAAGGAGTAACAATAATTCAAGTCGTTCAGTAGGAAGTAGAACTCGAATTATCACGAAGGGGTAATTTAAATAGAGCGATGACTTCGAGGGATAAATTACTGAGGGATTCCCCCAGCAGTGATGAAACACCTACACCAATTACTACCTTGTACAACTGCACAACCTTCTGAAATGGTTTGGAAGATCATAAAGATTTTATCTCGGTATCTAAAGTGGACGTTGCTTCAGTGTGTCTTTCTCGGTCAACTCGAAGTGTGATAACGTTGCTTGGATTTCGTGAAGTTTACTTCACTGCTCACTGGGAGGGTGTTGCAACGCGAAAGGGAGGCCTCTCGGTAACGGAGTGTCTAAAAAACACGATAAAACACGCAACCTAAGTTTCATGATTATACATTTCAAAATGAGAGTTAAATCTTAACTCATTTAAACAGAATGGAAATGTGTTAAAAATATTTGTTAAATTTTAGTTTTTATAAGTTAAATTTTATTAACAGCACACCAAACTGATAAAACCACCGTTTTTCGAGACGTCTGACTTAACATTTGTTCTTTAATTGAAAAAACTGAATAGACTTTACAACTTTATTAGAATATGTTGAAACCCATGACAACTTCAATAAAAAACAAGAAATTATTGTATAACGGAGAAGCATTCGTTCATTATTTAGCTCATAATTGCGGATTTGAGGATATTTAATTTTATAACTTAATTGTTCAGTTTTATAACTTCATACTTCACCAGTTTTATAACTTTATAACTTCGACTTTTCCCTTGCTTGCTTCCGGAGAGTAAATTAGTTTATTGTCCTCCACGTGTTCATACGCAGTTTGTACTGTTTTTTGACAATAAATTTATTATTATTATTATTATTATCATATAACAAGTTACTTTAAATCAAATCTTTCCTTTTAATTATATCTTGTCGCGTCAATATTCTTCTACGTTACACGACATTAATCACACTACTTTAATACAATTGATACTTTTAATAAAATTATTTATCTTATTAATATCTACTATATATTAAATTATTTTCTCTAGTAATAATTTGTGCTCGTAAGAAAAGAAAATAAATTATCGAGGGAACACAACTGGGGAAAATGGCGGAATGAAATGATGCAAGGTCACAAATTTTAACATTGGGAAAGAAAATTGAAAAAAGCAAGTTTATATTGAATAGATGATGTGACAATAGATAAAAAGTAATTAATGTGATAAATGATAAGTAAAATATGGAATTATATAAAAGTGAATATTATGCCAGGCAGAAAATAAGTGAGGAATGAATTGATAAGAAATGGGACAAGTATAAAGAAAGTTTGGAGTCTGAGCGACAGATGGTGAAAGGGCTTGAACGTGAGATTATAGGAGTATTGATTATTACAGGGAAAGTCATACAGAATTAAAAAAATGTACGATTAATAGAGAATACGACAGATGAAACAGAACGAAGGTTCTCGAAGAAGAAAGCTGTGACAGGAATGATTCGATAATAAGGAGTTACAATCAATACATTTGGAATGCTGAAAGTAAAAAATAAGAAATTCATAGTTATATGTAAAAGTACTAACACTGAGTCCACGAATACGAAAGCCAAGGATTATAATACATAAGTTACAAAGTGGAGATTAAGGGCTTATTCGAAAGAACATATAAGCAAAATTAGCAGGATATTGGAGAAAGGGATGAATTTTTAATAAAGGCGGAGTGATGAGAGTTATTCAAGAGAAACTCTGAAAGTCGGAAGATTTATAGAAAAGGGTGGATGATATAAGATGTTAGTGATGAAGGGACGCATTTACATAGAGGTGAAGCGTTTTCAAATAACACAATGTAATACAGCATTTAGGTTTTACAATTGTCATCTAATTACGCATACATCCGGAACTTTTTGAACAAAATAAAACTGGAAATAGGTATGAAACATGTAATATCTCTAAGTTCGAGTTGGACGGTGTTCCCTAGAGCTGGATTTCGTCTGTCCAAATTTGTTTAAGAATAAATTTGTAAATAAGCACTTTACTTTTTAGAGACAAGGAGAATTTCTGGCTATCAGCCTATAGGATTATTATATAAGAAAGGATTAACAACGAGAACAATCTTAATAAATATTTCTCTTTTGGAGAGGACTAATTCGACGTATAAATTTTGTTCTTGATTTGAGGGTCTTTCAGACGAAGGTAATAAGAGACAAATACTCATAGCATCCACCACGAATGCGTTATTCGCAGACTACCCTTACCTCGACGACAACTAGTGCATCCCTCCACTTAGTAAATTTTCAGAGCATGTCCGGTTGCTCTGAGGGCGCGGAGAGTAAGCTTCGAAAGACAAATTGAACAATCAAATTCCCACATTGGTGCAAAGTCTGTTATATGGAACAAGATTTTTGCACTCGAGGTGCACCAGTGCACACTCAGAGCAGCAAATGGGAAACGCTGTAACGAAATTCAATGATTATTTACTGTAAAATGAGGTTTGATGTTCTTTCACTCATCGTGAGCAAAAAAGAAAACACAATCTGATGCCATGAAGATAAACTGTGGTCTTTAGTAATGACGAAAATGACTGATCTTGGGTCAAATAAGACATCATTTCAATCATATTTTTGCAAATATTCATGCATTTAGTTCAATACTAAAAAGCTAATACATTATTTTGAACGCTGTTTTTCAATTATTTTAATTATTAAACGCGAGTACAAATAATACAGAAATAAACTTAAGTGAGGAATTGAAATACAGAAATTAGGTTATGTGTGTCAGGAGAATATTTCATTTATCTGACTTTTCTTCATGAACAGAAAGTTGGTAATATCGAATAAACAATTAAATAATAAAAATATTCGTCAAAAATATCATTTAAACTTTTATTTAAAACATAGAATGGTTGTTAGGTTGACACCGGTGAAGGAGTTTCTTTTTTTTTTGTTTTGACTAAAGAAAACATTTTATACATGGAAAATATTTAATAAAGTTTTGTCCACCAGTGTGCTACATTTTATTAATAACAACTATTATATTTAAGTGTATTTGTATGGGTGACCATTAACGGGTTCAATCATTGTGAAACAGTCAAGCTGATATCTGGGTTTCATAAATAAAATTTTACCGTGTGTTAAGAGAAATATTAATTTAGAACGATCTTTATCTTAATGAAAGCAGCAAACATCTATTACAAGAAAGATTTCAACCATGGTTGGTAAATAGTTATACTTTCACAAAAATATACATTTGTTTCGACAAGAAAACACCGCATGCAATCAGAAAGCGTAAGAAATTCAAATGTCTCGAATAAGATTGATATATTTGAGTTTACTATTTAATTACGTGTTATTTTAATGTGTGTCAAAACAAGATTCTGCGTTTAAACAAATATCATTCAATGCTACCAACTGTGTCGGGAAAAAGTGTTAATAAATCTATTATGAGAAAAAATTCGTTTTTAATACGGAAACTTTATTAAGGCATTGTATATAATAAGAACTATTTTTAATGTAATAAGAATACGCTTTAAATACTTTTTTTTACATTTTAAAGCGATAAATGTTTGATCATTTGACTAACGTTTGAAGCAACCAACCTACTTTGATATTATTCGTGAGAGTTAACAAAATCTAAACTTTTCCATAACATTTGATCAAACTATTAAAAATATTATTTTTCGTGAAATGAACAGTATATGTCGTACAGTATTTCCTGGAAACAGCTCATAATTTTGGATAACAATGAATACGATGTCAAGTGTATTCAGCATTTGAGGTTGATCTGTATTATGAGAAACGATTGATATTTTTGATTTTATTAAATGCTTTTCAAGGATTTTCTATTATTTACGAAGGACAAGAATTTTCGTAATATAATAATATGGTATTGAATTAACGTTAATCAGTTATTTTTTCCAGGTTTTTACATGATTACCTTTGAACTCGATATATTTCTTAATTGATTTTCCCAACTATGTGTAGTCTCCATCAATAATTCGACATTAATGGTCGATGAACACGATTCTCTGTAAAGTGTATATTAATTTTCTACAATTTTTTAAACAAATAATTCGCATGTAAATAATAGTAACAAACTTCAGCAAACAGTTCACTCTCTTTATATTGGAAACATATCAAAATCCCTTTCTCTCTCTGGCTTGTATTGTTCGGAAAGACGAATGTCTTTTTGTAAAAGAGAATGGGTAATGAAGTAAATTGCGAAATTCTTATGCATACGTAAGTTATCGAGAATTATTTATGTAGAATTTCAGAAGTTCAACATGTCCTTCGTCTTTAGTTTTTCCAAATTTAATTAGTTTAAATGCCGAATGTAGATCGTAATATTTCGTCATTTAGGTAAGGTGTCAACGGAGGATCCAAAACTTTGTTCTGTTTACACACCGCGTCCGTTTATTTTGTTTGGAGTTGACGGGAATCACTCGATGGAATATATGTCATTATCAAACCCTAGCGATGCCGGATTGTGCTTTTACTGTGGGTTTAACGAAATTAAGTTTTAAGTACTAGCAGATTTTTCCGCATTTGCTCGAGTCATAAATTAATATGTATGAAGAAGAATTAATAAATGTGTAAACAATTATTTTAGTACAAATGCCTTAGTTTGCGGAGTAATTATCATTGTATAAAGTAATTATTCTTTAATAGTGAAAACAATTTTCCATTTACCATCAAAAATGAATCACGTAATCTTTTCTTACTTTCCTTATTGCCTTATAAAAAACTAGAGTTTTCATAAAAAAAACATTATTTTCATTCGCACGTTTTCGGTAAAAATTTAAAACAGCTTAAGGTCCCTTCTAGACGCTTCACACACAATATCGAGCCGTCGCGCCTGCGCCTTAAGTTTAATTCGCTGCATATCTAGAACATAGGCTGACCTACTTTCTGAATTGAATGATTCTGCTTCATTACGCAAAAAACTCCAATTTCTACAACAGTTTTATTTTTCAAGTGCATAGTTAACAAATGTGTCTCCAAAATCTTTGTTTTTCATATGCGATTCATTTTACAGTGACATAAATTAGAAAAATATTTAGCTTCTAAGAAAATCAAAGGGGACGGCTGCGAATTTTCCTTGCTTCCCACTGAAAAATCGTAGACGGTGCTACAGTCCGGAACACTTGCACACACGCTTCCAATTCTGGCATCATAATATCTCATTGAAGGGATTATAATTCTTTTCTCTGTGTTACCTTCATTGACTCACGTGACACGTCGCATCCCTGATCGGTCAATACACGCAACATATAGGCCAAGACAATGAGAATATCGATAAATCTCAGATACTATCTTTATTTTTTTAAATTTTCGTTGTAAGTGTAACATAAGTTATTGTTTAGGCATTACATCTATTTATGTATGAAGGATGAGATCTTTATTTCATATCCCAGATCGAGTAGTGTCTGCAGTCTTTATTTCATATCCCAAATCATGTAGTGTCCGTCATTAAAATTCACTATTTGTTTAAATGTGTTCTTTTTACGTCGCGGAATATTGAAATATTTCTTTGTGATAATAAATTCAGTAAAAAATGAGGAAACTGTAAAAGATAAATATAAACAAAATCAATCTATTAATTTTCTTAGAACTCTGTTTAGTTCATTCACGTGTAGTTTCGTATGTATTTCTACAATATAAAAGAATTTATTGATTTGTGAATAAATTATAAATCGTGAATTTAGTGTTATTTCAATTTTTAAGCACTATACTCAGAATAATCTATAGTTCGATAATAACTTACATGTAATTTTTTGCTTAAAATTACAAACATATTGACATTCTATTAGTATTATAACTCGCAGCTAACTTTTTATCTTATCTAGGAATTTTTGCTGAATTTTTTGAATCCGCCTCTGCCTTAGGGCCCTTGATCGGAATTGATGGGATGGTCCCTTGCTTGCTTCCGGAGAGTAAATTAGTTTTTTTTCCCTCCACGTGGTCATACGCAGTTTGTACTGTTTTTTGACAATAAATTTATTTATTTATTTATTTATGATTTTAATAAAAGTTAAATCCGTCTTTTAGTTAATCACGCCAAAGCTGTAGTACTTTTTACATAACTTATAACAATTCCAAAAACTATTTTCTTGCATGGTTATGGCTCATATAAATTTAGTTTTATGTGTACTCAACTTTGGCACATATGTGTATATTAATTTTGTAACCCAATCATGGCCCGGGTTTTTGGCCGATTTTCCTTCGGGTAGAGTCGGGTTTCTTATACATGTACTCTAGGCTTTGTCTAGGGGCATGTTAATTGTAATAATAAGTCGTGAATTTGATTTTAATTCAATTCTTATGATTTTTAAAATCTATAATGAGTATAATCATTAGTTCCATAATAATTTGTACATGTAATTTTTTTTGTTAAATTACAAACATATTGACATTCTATTGGTATTATAATTTGCAGTTAACTTTTTATCTTATCTAGGAATTTTTGCTGAATTTTTTGAATCCGCCTCTGCCTTAGGGCCCTTGATCGGAATTGATGGGATGGTCCCTTGCTTGCTCCCGGAGAATAAATTAGTTTATTGTCCTCCACGTGGTCATACGCAGTTTGTACTGCTTTTTTGACAATAAATTTATCATATTTGTTAAAAAAATTTAATTCCTTTAATTTTGTTGTTGTTACCTATATTTTTTTACAATAATATATTTTTGAATATGTGTCATGAAGATTTTTACTTTGGACGAGTGCCTAAGCACCTTCAAACACTTAAATAATTAAAAAATATCTCGTTTCAAATAAATGAAAAAATATTCAAAAGAATTCAATGGAAGACAATCTCAAAGAAAGCTAGAACAATAATAGTTTAAATTTCATACAGTCGTCATTAAAATAGTAGCAATTAAACCATGGTTCTTATTTGAGAAACAAGAATCATAAGAGCTACATGAATGCTTCCCAAATGTAGCCGTTTCTATTCTGCGTTGAGCAATAAGAAATACAAAATATGGATCATAGTTTTTTTTTCTTTTTCTATTTTCAAGATAGTTGCTAGGGGACTTTGATTACAAGACTATTACAAGTGTAATGAGACCACGCAGACAAGACGGTAGAGATATCTGACTGAATGCGAATGTAGTGAAGTTAATTAATATATATGAGATGTATATAGTTCTTTGAAATGAAATAAATTAAAAAAGAATATCTTGTGCCATCTCCCCATTAAATACTAGAACGAATGCATACAGTATTTTGAAGAAACGTCTTGGAAATTTAAGTTTAAAGATTTTTATTGGTGCAAAAACACTTTATTTCACTTTTCTGTATACTAATTCTCGATTTCACATTTTTCCTTTTTTTAGGTTTAGGCCCATCTAAGCAACAATTGCTATTGAATATAGTTAGTGTATTTTTTTCATCTCTTGAGCATTCTTCCTCCGTAGTTTAACCTTTTAAGTCACCATCTTTCCCTTTTCAATAAAATTTTTCTAAACATTTTCGATTTTACATTTTCCTCACATAACACTTCGCCACTGAAGTTAACGCACGTGACATGAACAAACCGAATCACGAGTTCAGCGTTGTCAAATAATAACGGATACTACGGGAATCAAGGACGAAGAATATTAAAATATTGTTCTTGCGGATTTGACCACCGCATTTCCTGTTTAACCTCGTTAACAGACCTCTAGATCCATTCTGGAAAGAGCAATCCACAATATATATTTGTTAATAAACCGATAGCTCTTATTTGCTACCAACAGGACAACAAAGAGATTAAACCCGCGTTTTTGGAGACATCTGACATAAAATTTGTTCTTTAATTAAAAAGATATGTTTTTTAATAAATAAAAAAAGGAAATTAAATACATGACGGAAGTTCAATTAGTTAGATCATATTGACAAAAATTAATGAAAATATTTTCTCGGCGTGGAATCGAACCCGGCACTCACGCGTAAATATTCGAGAAGTTGAGACAATTGAAGAAAAAAGGTTATAAACTACTAACTCTCTGTGTGTTTTCTACCGGGTAAATTCAGTGTGTCATTAAAAAAAATATATTAATCACTCTTTAAAAACGGACACACACAAAATCATATATGGGTAACGTAAACTGAGCAGTTAACAAATTAGCAAAATAATTACTTATGGCATTAACATTTGTTATATTATTGGTTACACAGCAGTGTAACTGATTAATAAAACCATGGGTTGAATACATTTACGAATAATATTTTTTAATTAATTTTTACAGGATCATGATATGCTTGGTCATAACTAGATTATAATTTTTTTTAAATATTGATTGAATACCATATGACCACTTTGTAAGCCATCCGAGTGAAGCTCGGTCACCCAGATATTAGTAGATTAAACTAGCTGAAGCCGAGAAATTTAACCGCTGGGAAAATGAATGAAACTTATATTCTGTGAATGAAAAAACATAACCCTCTATTTAGAAAGACTTTTATTTGACAGGATAATTAGACAGATACTTTTGCTTATCTGCTAGTTGAAGGCAAGTTTCACTTGGTTTTACGTTAATCTTAAAATGGGATGTATGGTACAAAAGTGCCCAATTCCCGACGAATATTGTTAATACCAACATGTTAAGACGCAGACGCTCTGTCATGTTTTAGGACTTATGTAAAGTAACGTTATTTTTAGATAAATGAGTCAGTTAACTTCATATATGTAAATGAAGTGATCTCGGAAGTTACAGTTGAATGATAAATTTATTTTGCCAATATCTTATTATTTCAACACTCCTTAGTTAAATTGCTTCTCATTTGAGTGATTAATCCACCCGGTTACGCTGAAAGAAAGCTAATAATGTCTGGGACATTTTCGTATGAATGGACATGAAATGGTTTACAAATATTTTCTTATAATAAACAAGGAAAATGTTATTCTCAGAAACATAACCGGCAGAGGTTATAATGGAGAAAATTTGAGTTTAGATTTCACGTCAAATCATAACAAGTTCGTCTAAAATAAATTTAAATTAATTATCTTACTTATAAGATTTTGAGAAGTATAGGACTGAAATTTAAACTGGGAGATATCCGAATAGTATTTCACACTTGCCAACGATAACCGACGAATTATATCACATCAAAACCCACTCAGAACCAGATGACGTACAATTAATGTATTAGTAAAATCAATAGTATCCAGGGGTTACTTTTCTCTTGAGCGTCCGTCTGGGGCGAATGTTGCCATGTTTCCTAAGAACTGACAATATTTTATTNAGGAAGGAGAAACCCTGTCACACAGCACTTGCCTTTTTACTTTCTGTTGCATTCAGGGATATAGTTGGAATATTGTCTATCACAGTAAAGTATAAATCGAATATATAATGAACATATTACACTGCATTATAGAGAGGTAAAAGAAAACATTTTATCTCACAAGTTATAATAGTATTTTCCTAGTTCTTTATTATATATTAAATGGTAACTTTTTGTGTTCTTCCTTCAATGAATATTATTATATGGTAACTATTTGTGTTCTTCCTTCAATGAATATTATTATACTAACGTAAGATATTTATAAATGTGGATTATATCCAATTTTCATGCAAATAAATTTTTTGGTAAAGTTAGAATATACAAAGTTTTTTTAAATTTCTTATCAACATTATTTAAGCTCACTGATGCACGTAATAGTACATATGCAACGCCTGAGATAATCTGTTGTGAATGACAAAATTCCGGAAAAACTATATTAAAGAATCGCGTGCATTGAATTTTTTACAATTCATTGCGGTGTACATCCTCACCATGCCATAAAAATCAATAGCATACTCAGCGAGTTTTTAGTGCAGTTATTCTTTATTTCTCTGGAAGGCCTCGATTTGACATTTTTCGAAGTACCTTTGGAGCCATCAGGTACTGCTGTTCTGGATCAAAGAAAGACAGGGGATATCCAGTTGCGCTTTTATTTGTGAAAAACAAATTCTCTTTCTAATTTTTGTTCAAGTGTCATATCCTTGATACTTGAAACACAAAAAATCTAGTTATTGCCGTAATCAATTTTTTTTGTTTCACGCTCTATACTGCGCCAAAGAACGAGGCTGTAGTTCTGAAACATGTACCCTATGCATACAAGTATGGTACGAATGGAACATGTTATTTCATAAACAACTATCTCTAAAAATATATGGTTATTTCTGTATCTAGTTCTCTACTCCCCATGATACTCTTGCTGATGTTTATGGTTGGAGAATGGTACGGAACATCTACTCAAAAATGCGGCAACCGCACCTTGATTCCTGTTAATGGTGGCTAAAGAGCATCGGATAAAGTGGATATGAAAATAAAAATCATTTGAAATAGAACGATACGTAAGGGAAAACAAGTGATTAATTTTCCCAATCCTGCAAAAGACTTGGGATCTAAGTCTAGAAGAACTTTGTGGAGGATCGTCATAGAAGATGAGCGTGAAATGAGAAGCAATGTTGCTTTTATCGAATCTATCTTGCGAGTCCTCACGGTTGACGTACGCATTAGCACATCTTGTAAGCGGGCATGTGTTGGGACCGCTTTAAGCAATCCATTTTACGTTCCGTTTTATGTGATACACACGTGACTGGATGCGAATTGTATGAATATTTTAAAGCATGTGCTATATTTTAGTACTATACCGTTTAACTGACTACTGCACTCCCGGCGGTATCTCTGTCTGTTAGTTACGTGTTAAAATGGAGCTTTTCTTCGAGCTGTGTTTTCTGGTTAGCTGTACTTAGGAAATGAATCATAGTCAACCAAATATAAAATGAAAAAAATCTCTTATCAGTGAAGACTGTTTACATATTCAAAGATCTGACGTCAGGTACAACTTTAAGGTACGAGCGTGCAAGGTACTAAGTCAAGCATATGACCATTTTTAACGTTTCATTAATGTTTTAAATAAAAAAGACCGTAATTCATTAAATATGGGGTATTGAAAAATGTGAATGATTAACAGTACCGTTTAAATAAAAAGAATGTACTAATGACCTTTAGTATGATTGCCGTATTAAAATCGGTTACGACATGTCAATGTTTACCAGACTGTAATGTCCTATAATTGTTAAAGCTCTTTACTGCAAATTATTGTATAATTTTGCCGTTAAGTCTAGGATATCGTGGTACTTCTCTAATCTACATTAGCATAAAACCCTCTTGACACATTCCATTTTTCGTACTGTTTCGTCGAATTCACGCCAGATAGGTTGCAAAATGCATGGAAACTTTCAATCATGCTCTATTTTTCAGAAAGTATCGTACAAGTTGATTAGCACACTCCTAATGCCATTTCTTCTTCTTCTCTAGAGTTGGTTGCGAGGTGAATATAGTCGAGCATTTTTATGATGCGCAGTGTTTTTGTTAGAATTTCGAAAATCAAACATAGATAAAAAAAATATTGTATTAATTTAACTATTTGTTTAAATATATTGTCTGTTTCAGTGAAATGGAAACTTGTTTAAAGTTAGTTATTTGTTGCTCTCCCCGTGACGTTGACAGACAATGCATCCTAGCAACAACATCCATTTCTCGTCCTCCGTCGTGTAAATGCTCTATTCGGAATGTCCCTTTTCTCTACTCGCAGATGTCAAGCGTGACGTCCATTTCAGACCCATATTTTGTACAGCAACAAAACAAAACTTGTAAGTAAAATGGACCGTGAATTTTTCTGGCGAGGTTTAAGGGCTTGTCAAGGTCATGAAAACTCTTAAAGGATCGTGTGGATCAGACTTCAGAATTTCATACAAGTTTTATTTTATTATCGAACATTTGAAAATATTAGAAGTTTTATCCATACGAGCTTGTATCAATTCTTCATAATTTTATTCAAATTTCCGGAAAGTCGTAATTTCGTGAAACGAATTAGTAGTTTATTCTTTCATAAAAAAATCAAGATATGCACAACCAATCACCGGGACACTCATACTACCTAACATTTTTAATAGCTCTTCTCTTTCAGGAAACCATTTTCGTCACCTATTGCACACATTCTTCCGTTGACACGGAACCTCTTCGCGAAGGAATTCCTAAGCTCGTCTCTGCAATAAATATGGAAAATTTTCAATAAATGCATTAGCAAGGGCATCATCCTGAGGATATATTCTTGTATTTATACTCCCTCTATACATCAATCAGGCAAAAGCGCTTCATCTCAGTAAACTATTAATTCTTCATACATCTGCTAGTCTTAGGGGAATATATGTTGCTATTTGGCGATAAAATATTACAATAGAATCTTCTGCCATCCATTGTTTTCTTCAAACTTTCATAGCAACATCTGGAACGGATGCCATTATTCTTCTTAACCTGATTAAACAAGAAATTTATTTCTATAAAGAAAATGGAAATGGATGGAAAATCATAATGCTTGACTCGGATGATATGAAATAGTTTGTGAAAGTAAATTACGAAAGACGCAACAATATTAAACCCCCTTGAATTAAATACCAAGACGTTCTGCCTCGAGACCGGTGGTTGTTTGCGGTAACTACGAACAAACATGGAGTAAATTCTTACACCGTTCCTGATGTAAAAATGTACGAAATCTGTAAAGAGAAAGGTGTAATTCCGTTAATTAAAGAACGGACAACTTACCATAGCAATCCAAAGCCACATATGCAACAATTATCAACAGTCCATTTTGGTGGTATTAAAAATCCTGTATTATCACAATTAAACGAATTACACGAATCAAACCTTCTGCTTATTGTACGTAGAGCGCCAAAAGTATCATTCGCCTCATTAATCCTGTTGCCTTTTCAAAGAAACGGGTGGTTTTCACTAGGAATCACAATAATTATTCTAGGAATTGTGTGGGTGATCATTGGTGCGTTTACCAGAAAGCGGGTGTCTGTATTAGACGTTTATGCAATGATCATCACAGGAAGCTTTATACGTTCCACGCGATAAATTTGTAAGGATTGTTCCTATTATTACACAGATAAATTATGTGTTGACCTTTTTGTAAGAATATGACATTGTCTTATCAATTTTATTCTCATGACTTTTAATTCGTAATAATATTGTCATTTAATATGCTGTCAGGCCAAAGGATATCTACGATAGTGTTTCTGATGTAGACTCGTGTTCTTTTATTACGACTATTACTATATCTTTATAACGTGTATATAAATATATACACGTTATAAAGATCTACTCCAAAAAATAAACGTCCTTCGTTGAGAGAAAATGTTAAGAACACACCGGTTAAGGTACACAAAACATCCCAAATCCTTTGTTAAATGAACAGTCATTGTTGACTAGCTAAAGCTACATAACTAGTGAAACTAAAATTACGTTGTTTTATTACTCAAATTGTTTTTAAAATTCCAGATGTACAAATTTCTGCCGATCATCCGCAATTTCTATTACATGAATATTCTTACAATATTAGTGCCGCAAAGTAAATCAAAATTTGTTTAACAATAGTATAAACGAAAAGTATTGAGGCATCAGTAACTAATAGATAACGTTTTANAGTTCTGTATTATTTTTCTTCCGATTTAGTTTTTAAAATATTGTTACTACTAAGCATGTGACATATTTCCTTTTTATTTCATTAGTATTTTGGAAATTTTCTACTCAAAATGTTACACAATAATAATTTGAGGTATTTCCTTACATTTAATTGATTTTTGTCACTATCCATTAAGACAAATATGCGCCGACACGAATAATGGAAGAGGGTGAAACCGATCCCTCTCGGTTGCCAGTGAGTACGGCGACGGTTAGTCGAAAAGGCTGGTGGGAGTCAGGGCCACCTACTAAGGACCTGGATGGGAGCAGCCTGCGAGAAGCAATGAAGGGCGACTGCAGAGCTCAATAGCAAGCATTAAAATTAAAATCCGACTGCAGCGCCAAGTGGCTAGTGTTAAATATAAAATGTGATTTTAAAGCTGAGTTCTGGCTCCTCTTGAGAATTAAACATTTTTAAAGACATAACTATATTTTATAAGGTATATTATTAAAACTATAGTTGTTACTAAGCTTAATAAAAACAAAGAATTGATCATGAGTAAAATTGCTTACTTATTCACCTATATAACCTCAATTATTAATTTATTACTAAAATGCTCGAACTAACAGAAAGTTTTTCGTCTCATCACCAACCATTGCAGAAAAATAGAAAATATTCACCTTTGAAGTTCCTGATTTTAACAATAACAAATTCTCGCCATCTTCTCTCCACCACCACATATATGCACACTTTTACAAACCAAGGTCTCCAGGCATGGGTATTTCATATAACACATCTGTTCTTATAACTCATTTCACACTAGAACGAGAAAATCACGGTGAGAGAGCATTTTACTGGTGAAAAGCGTGGAAATGAATGGGAATTTTGTTAAGATGGAAGTTTGTGTTGCGCGGCTTATACTCTCGAAGGACCAGCAAATATGGTGTTGAGTCCTTATTCAAGAGTGATCCGTATGAAGTGAAAATTGTAATGCAGAATTTCTCATATTTTCAGTAAATAATACGGGCAGTTTCTCAAAGTGATGGCATCAGCTGTAGTTGGTCTCATTGTATCGTGTCTCCCTCCCTAGTCTACCATTAAGAGGCGAGCTACTCCATCAATAAAAGGCTAGACACGTGTGACAACTTTCAAATCATTTTACAACATTTTTGACTCACTTTCAAATCATATTACAAAACTTTAGAATTATTTTACAATTTTATTCCTCTGCCATTTTTTAAAATAATTTTGCGCACAATCCAAAATAAAACTATTTATTTGTCTTCTACATGCACGGTAAAGTATAGTTTCCATTAAGAAATATCCGGTAGGCGAATCACTCTGTCCGCGATGGGTATGGATGTTAGTGTGAGTGAAAGATGAAAGCATCAGAGAGCATCTGCGTGTCCAGGCATTTGGGAATGTAGAAGGGAGACAAAGGGGGAGGTAGCTAGCCACCTTCCAGTTTTTACAGATAACATATTTCTAAAACTGATGTCTCCCTTGGATTGGTATATATTCACTAAATAGTTTTGGATTCTCTTTTTATAGTGCATAAATGAGATACATGAGGTAAATAATAGTGATAATAATTTGACTGAGAGTTATTATTTTTCTGTTCTATACATAAATAAAAGAAACAAATTTGGCGGCTTGTAAAGTTTCAAAATGTACTTTAACGCAAAGGGTACGTGTTATTAATATCATAAATAGAAATATTTCTGAATATGGGATAAATAGAAATATGGGATATGATACTAAATATGTTTTTTCATTGTAATATTTATGTTACTTATGCATAATATTTTAATGGCGTTCTACTTTTTACAGGCTGTGAAATTAGAAATTTAGATCGCTGAAATTCTCCTCTCGGACATACGACGAAGGCGCCAATGACACGTAATTTCGTTTAACAAATAGAAGAAACTTTTATATTTGATTGTCAAATGATAGAGCAGGAACAACGAAGAGATTTCTAATGAAACTCGAGGAGAGGAATACATTTTAGTTTTATGTTAGTGTAATATGCATTATGACTCTGAAAGGCTAAACCTTTACAACATATAGGGTTTTCTTTTTTCCTTTTTAATGTTTGTAGAAAAAAAATTATCTACAATAATGTAGTGTAATTAGAAAAAATACAAAATAAGAATACAGCGACCCTGGAGATGATTCTAAACTAGCATCACAACATGGATCATGCACGATTAAATTGCAATAGACTGTTTAACAAAAAATAAAGTAATTGATTGTTTATAACAAAATTGCATAATTATTAGAGCATATACCTTTTTCTTTAGTGAATATTGTTCTCCAAATGTATAAAGTTGTAAATCTAGATGCTATATGAATAAATATTTATTGAAAATATGGTTTGGATATATATTAGACACGTTATGTATAATATACTGTTATGTATTATCAGTAAGGGTAATATATGATCATTATTTAAAACAATATTGCCCTTAAAATACTTTGTTAGATTGGACTGAAGTGCGATTAATATTCACATCGAGTGTTGTTTTTAAAGTATTAGAGTTAAGACAAATCGTATTCCTCTAATAAAAAAACTTCGGCTACAAGCTACTATGTTAAGTATCGATAAAAGCGAGTACTGAATGTACAACTTATTTTTTTAAGAGTGTTGTGTTAACATAAAATGGTGTACAATTATAAAAACAAATAGTGTGATTGCTATTGATGAAAATGTGTACTGTATAATAATAATAATAAATTTATTGTCAAAAAACAGACAACTGACTTCGTTTTAAAATACAAATTTGAGAGTATTATGTGGCGTATTTACATAATTTTTTTTGAGAGTGATTAAGAGTAGCGGGCCTCTCTGTTACTGTAAGGTCGCTTGGTTGTGTAATAATTTATTTCTTTATGTTTTTTCATGTGTGTTCTTTTTAGAAAATCATTTCACAACGAATTAATTTATATCGTTTAATTTTTGCGATCGATGTGGCTGAAAGTTAAGTTATATGAGGTCGCTTGATTTGACAATAAGTTTGTAAATAATTCTTTGCTCACACTAACATCTTTTCAGAGAGACTTCTAATAATGTATCTAATTGAAATATATAGGGTTTATCTCTTTTCGGGCATGCTCCCTAAACTGGAGGCCAGACCAAAATCGTATGATTATTCTCCTGTGTAAAGGAGTTTAAAGCACAAGGAGGAACGAACTTAGTTTTCAGTGTTAGTACTAAAATATCTGATGAAGGGAACTGTAATAGGTCATGGCAGTTGGGCAAAGAGGAAGAAAGATGTTTCATTCCCGGTCTCTTAGCAGTGATGTCACGTACAAATGGTCTGAGCTCAGGACTTGAGACTTCGAAGGTAGTGTCTGAATCGCATTTTACTTTATTCTTAAAAATTGTAAATTGTGCTTAACGCTCTATTTAAAATAACGTTAATTTATTGCACTGTACTACCAGTTACTGGTTAAAACTCTCTTCTTTCTTACACCAGAGCATTTTGTCATGGTTATAATCTACGTTTTTGTATTTGTACCTTATATTTGTAATTTGATTTATTTAATTTTTATTGTAAAATATTAATTGCACTATTTCCGGTTTATTATTCTTTGTAATATGATAGGCGAAAGAGTGGACGTGATCCTCGCCACTTAATAAACACATTATTATTTTTTTGTAGATAATTAACATACTTGTTCGCATAGGAAATTTATTTTTGTTGAAGTAAGTAATGTGGGCTATGAATGACTTATTGTAAAAATGAATGTTTTCTCTCATTTGTGTAAAAAGTTTGAGTGGAAATATTTCAAGAATTGCATAGTGACAGACGAAATATATATAAAAAATTTTCATGTTTTGTCGCCCGTTCCAATCGCACAGTATATTATATTTCTGCATGTAAGAATTAAAAAAAAATCAAGTATCGAAATGGTTTTATCAAAGTTCAATAGATCAATTTTTGGTGGATGAAAAGAGCGCAAATATTATGTACGTTGTCTGACTTATCTGACTCATTCAGCAAAGTAGAGAGAAGAACATTAAAGATAATTCTTCAAATCTTGATAACCTGTTTGTTTTTATTTAAAACAATCAGAAGAGAAGGTTTTTCTAAAATTCTGATTTTTAAGGTATAAATCAGAATTATTAGTTTGATATGTTTTTTCAGATTTTTGTTAAATATCACAAACAAATATCACGACGGTTTTTGAATGTAATGCCGACGGAACTTGAAATTTGTTATATTAACGAAATAAAGTCCAGCAATAATCGTTATACTATGCATTGCGTAAGATTAGTTTCCTGCATTGGTCGATTTAGAAAGAAAAAGAAAATGAACAAGATTTTTCAATATTTATTAATGCTTCGAATTCATCTTATATAATTTTCTAATAATATAAACGGTATTGTCCTGATTTACAAGTTTATTAATAAATTCGTCAACACTGGAAAAATACGTTAGAAATTCGAACTCGGAATTTTGATAGTTTTTTTTTCATATTGAATGGGCTCACTAAGAAATAATATTGTGAAATTCCGATTTTAAAGGGGTAGTTGTAGTGAAATGTAATTTGTTGTCCCTTCTATTTTCACTGTTTTATGGGTTAATTTATATGCTATTTCGGTTTTCGTGTATAAATAGTTAATTTACAGGTTTCTGGGGTTTAAGAAACTTTTTATTTTAAAGGATGCAAAGGGCTAGAATATTTTTCCGCTATTTATCGTAACGCTATATAATGGCATATATATTTTCGCTATTCCAGGAGAACAAACTAGGTTATTCTCACTTTGTATGCAATCTGCTATTCTTGTCTATTCTATCTATACTAGTTAAATGATATTATTACTATCGAATAAATTTCCTTTTTACCAAAAACATTATAATCTTCAATTCTAGTTCTAAAATACAAAACTTTATAAATAAATAATTCCATTTATACTTCTTACTGAGAAAATCAGTCACACCTATGATTGATTGAATACGCAGAAGTGCTTACAATTCAAACTCGAAATATCTCTTTTAGATATGGTTGAGAAAACGTCAAATATTTAAAAATTAACATTTTACGCAATGTCACTCTTTTAATTTAAAATTAAAAAAATACTTATTTTTTTAAATGCATGAAAGTTATAATTACAATATAAAAGAACAAGGAATTCTTGCACTTCCTGCATGAATTAATATATGACAATTACTGTCTGATTACCCGGCGCTCCTCGGGATTTGTCTTAAAGTACTCTACATTTATTCATAAAAAAACTATCTATATGATCAAAATCGTTTTACTTACTGGTCTTTAAGAACATATCTATAACATGCTAATTTTACAAATTTATAATAATACAAATATAAATCTATTTTTTCTGTATACACCATTTTGCGAGAGCCGCAGCGGTCGAATTTTCGCTTCTGAGTCATGACGCGGCTGCACTATTTCATTACAATTCTTATAGAATTTAAATTATTCGTCAAAATTTCACGATTTTAATGCGTTTTAAATCCAATACTTCTTAAATTTGTTGATAGATTTTTTCCTTCTTACATTACTCACATAAATTGAAGTATTTTAACACTTTTTAAAAAATGTTGTGTCGAGAACTTAGGTTAATTTTTGTCGATAGACATGTTCCCGCGGACTATTTTATTGAATTCTTTGAGGCCAAAAATATCGATATTCTGAGTGTTCACGTATCTCTAAACTCTTAAATATCTTAAGAGAATATAACTTGCGCTTTCCTAATTATATCTACATTTATGGTCAAAAATCTTTTTACCGCCATCTTTTAAAATAAAAGTTACCGCGTGTTCATCCTGGACATCTTAACTGTATCGTTGTTAAATTTCGTCGCAATTTTATAGAGAAATTCTGCTGGAGGCACGTACAGACAAGCAGATATGAAGTACCATGTCGCTGAAGAAATTTCGAACCTTAAAATCAAAGTTTGCACACCCTCCACTCTTAACTTGTCAAAGGAGTCGTCAACCACTACGAATTTGCACAAGAAGCCGATAAAGATGATACGGCGTTACTTGAATCTGCAGGCGTGGTTAACATCCACAGAATAAAGAGGAAGGTGCAATAAAGGTTCGTCCCTACTTCCACACTGATTCTGACGTTCGATCGTCCGTCAATTCCGATATCTTGTGATTATACACTACGTGTCTGCCAATATGTGCCGAACCCTTTGCGGTGCTTCAAGTGCCACAGGTTCGGTCACACATTCGACCAGTGCAAATCATCATGCGATGTTTGTGTACATTGCGGTAAGCCCTCTAACGAGACGTTACCTTGCTCGTCACCTCCGTGTTGTTTTAATAGTAAGGGGAGTCACCCCTCCAATTCTGACACATGTACGAAGTATCTGATGGAGAAAAATATCCAAAGGCTCCGAGTTAGGGATAGGTTGTCTTTCTCTAAAGTTACAAGTCGATACGTCCTTAAACACCCAGTTCCCCAGGGGACTTAATCTAGTAAGTACGTGTTTGGCAAACTCGGGGCCCCAAATAGAGTCTGGCATTACATCCACTTACTTGTGACAGACTATTTCTCTTTCCTGGTCTTCCTTGGACACCTCTTGTTCTTTTCGATCCTGACGCTGTTAAGGATAGGGTATCTTTCATTTTCCTCTTTCTTTTTATTACTTTTATTTTTTTATTTTTGGTAATAATTTGGGCAATGTTTTGAGATGTGTTGATATTTGAGTTATGAGTTGTATTTTAAGAGGGTTTTAGTGGGTATGATTAAGAGATTCGGCGAGTGCGACACTCGGGTAGAGTAATGTTGGCTTTCCCTATTGCGTAACTGCATTTCCCCTACCTGTACAAGTTTTTAGGGTTCCAATGACCTTGATGTCGACGAGTTGTAAAGCCCCCCAAAAATTAAACACCTAGTGAATATTGTTAAATCTTTTGCAGCAGCGGCTAACTCATCAAAACAACCTACACATTCCTTTGGTCTGTCAGGTGGATTTGGAAGAAGTAAAGAAACCAAAGATGCGTGGCAATAGCATACAGTCATCCATTGACGATCCTATCGCCTTCAAAGAGGCAAATTTGGGGTAAAGAACAATAGCACTTACTAGCATTAAAGTTGTTTTAAAGAAACCAACACCTACCTCTGCGTCGTCCTCTGCTTAAACGTCGACACCTCCATCGCCAATCACGTCATTTACTGAACAANCAAATGAAAATTGATTATTTAAGACGTAATTCAAGGAAGAGAAATAGCGGACTTATGTCCGTAAAAGATCATTCCAGGAGTGAACACGGCGACTCACCCGGGGAGGGAACTACTGCATGGTTTGGCTTTACCGTGATCAACAAAAAAAAACAAGACGTAAAAAGAGCGAATAAACACCTAAATATGAGTCTTCTTTTTAGGAATTTGAATGGCATTCATGT
The DNA here is from genome assembly GCA_002313205.1 of Laupala kohalensis. NCBI lineage: Eukaryota > Metazoa > Arthropoda > Insecta > Orthoptera > Trigonidiidae > Laupala > Laupala kohalensis. Next base: position 31,743 of record NNCF01125985.1, on the reverse strand, counting down.
CCGTTTAGATGACCTTAAGCTCATACTGTCCCTTCGTGCTCCCCAAGTAGTTTGTATTCAGGACACGCATCTTTTGCGAAAACACTCTTTTTTTTCTCGTTGCTATACCTGTTATAGANTAAAAAGAGCGAATAAACACCGAAATATGAGTCTTCTTTTTAGGAATTTGAATGGCATTCATCTCCGTTTAGATGACCTTAAGCTCATACTGTCCCTTCGTGCTCCTCAAGTAGTTTGTATTCAGGACACGCATCTCTTGCGAAAACACTCTTTTTTTTCTCGTTGCTATACCTGTTATAGACGGACTTAGAATACGGCCTACGTGCACAAGATAGCGTCACGGTTCTCATAGGCGCTTCATTCTATGCTAAAGAAGTCTCTATAACAAGCGTCATCCTTACTGTGCGCATGAGAGTGAGCTTAATATCTCTTACATTTACGGTACATAAAATTTATATCCCCCTGGGCACTCATCCACGATATACGANATACGGATCTTTCTCACCTTAACATGCTGGGCCAAAATGATTACTCTACGCGCCTCAACCATTTATTCACGGGATCAATAAACGATCAAGCACTCGTTTACCAAAAGCGATCAAGCAATAACCACAAGCGATGTGTGGCGACATTTGATCAAGTCTACCTTCAGTTCTCAGACACAATTTAAAAACAGACACATAACATTGTCGCGAGCTAAGCTTTAGTAAAAGTTACCAAAGAGTTTGGCTAGCAGTACTTATGATTATACTGCTTGTCGCATATGTTGCGATAGAAAGTAATAAAATTTTACAAGAGACAATAAAATGCAATAAGATATACCAACATCGCTGTCATCCTGCATTAGCCTTCTTCAGGGCAATATCCGAGCCGAACATACCCTAAACGTTGCTGTAACCGGGACTCGAACGGGGGATTCCGGCTCAGGACGCAGATGTGCTATCCACTGCACCGCCTGCCTCGGCTACCAAGTCCATACGTAATTTAAACCTGGTCTTATCTAATGAACCTGTGTTATATCCTCCATCACGCAATAAGTGCAATAAGGCGTCTACATTGCTGGTAGCTCGTAGGCCCGGTTTACGCTTACCTATGCGTCTGATACTTATTTTCACTCACAACTTCCGAGTACCTACTCGTTGAGGAGTAATTGCAATGTCAACAAACACGTGAAAATTGCGACGGACAGTACAAATATCGTGAAATATACGAAAATACTATTTCATTGCAAACAGTCGTTCGGTAGGGACTCTTCCCAATAGTGGAGTCAGGGGTGCCCACAAGGGATATGAAAAATGCGTCATTGAAATTTTTTTGGGAAAGAGTTCGAAAAATCGAAGTTTTAAAAAATTGGGAATATTTGATAGTTAAATAACATAAATACCTTTAAAATGCATACATAAAATTGAAATCATTACAATGTATTATTAATTTTTAAACTTTGCGGACATTTTAACATGATAAATAATTTCAATTCCTTTTCGATTCTTATGAATAAATCGGAAAAAGTCATGCTGTGCAGAGGTCTGGACCGCTGAATAAACTGACGAAAGCGTGGGATACGGGTCGGTAGTCACCTTACGTCTATAAAAACAACAACAGACTTATCGCCTTCACGTGAACGAAGTAGTGACAATACATTCCTGCTTCTCTATCTTGCAATGGTGAGATTACTCAACAGATTTTGGTGAGACCTTTGAAAACTGCGTTGCACTGAATATACATTGCGTTGCGTCCAGTTTATACGTTTACTGTGCGTAGTTAAGGTTGGAGCTGAATATCTCGTCTCTTTATCCTATTTTTGCCGTTTGGAATCCTGTGTGCGTTTTGTTATAGTACTTTAACCGATTTGTGTTGGATTAATCAATTTTTACTGTGTTGACAATAGTTTTTGCTTTTCTTGTGAGTTATAAACTGTTAGATACGAGAAGTGGAAAGAAATTTGCAAAAACAATTATATAAATTTAAAAAATTATTAAATAATCAAAATATCCTAAACGATGTGTGACTAGTGGATCGTGAGAACTGTCTGAGAAAGCGTGACTCATTACTGCGAGTGGTTTAAGTATGAGCAGTAGAGTAACAAAAATTGTCGTTCCTCGAATTGTACGTTGAAACTGGATTCTTTAATATAAATTTCGATCACGGATATTTGTAGTCACTTACACCTACTCATTTTACAAATTATGCAACATTTTTCTTGAAGTATTTCCTGGACTTATTTCTTAAAATAGAGTGACAAATCTGCTAAATGCCTCATCTTTTTTCTTTTTTATGTTTTACATGGGTCTAGCCCAAAATTAGAAAAAAATTTCAGATGGATAAAGTTGTAAAATATTTCTAAAGTTCTAGAAATGATTTGAAAGTGAATCCAAGCAAAGGTGGGGGGATTTTTTGGGGCGGTATTCTCTCTGAAATTCGGAGGGGGGGGGCGTTTGCGTCATAGGATTAAGAGGCGGCATCTCTGGGTGGATTGTAGTATCATGCGTCAATTTTCTTTCTTTTATTTTATTATCCTTGGTTTTAGTTTTCAAAAACTGTATTTTACCTCTGTTTCACATTTTCAATTAATGAATAGTTTTCAGGATTCTTATAAACTGATGTGATTGTGCACCAGACACAAATTATGTTACTGTGCCTATATAAATATTTGATGCAAAATACTACCTATTATGATGTAATACATACTTATTACACATAAGTGGGCAAAATAAATTAAATAATTCTTAGAACTTTTTCAAAACTATACTTCGACATCTGAAAATGTATTGAGATTTAAAAAAATTCTAGAGCAGGTGTTTCGATAAGATGCAGTAACTACTCTGCATGCAAATCCGCATTAAGTTGGTTCCTCCGTTTTGTCAAAATCGTTGTGCTCGGAGTAATTTCGAAAAGCAACTAATTAAGTTCACGGAAATATATTCGGTTTTCTAGAGAGATCAAAACATCGTGCATGCTATACTTTCATTACACCACGTAGACGAGAAAGTAAAATTAATAATAATAAATGGCTTTATTCAGTGTTACATGTACGGAAATCCAAATTTTCAAAAAAAAATTCAGAATTATGTACTTGTCTGTCCCGGACAAACAACTTTATACTGACGCGGACCGTAGAAGTCTACGTTTACATGGTTCAATATTGATTATTATGACATAAAAAGTGTTGAAATGTTTCATAAGTACTAACTGTAGTTTACGTCGTATACAAGGATGGAGAAACTCTTTCATACAGCACTAGCAGTTATACTTTCTCTTGCGTAGCATGTATATCGTTGGAATATTTTCTATCACAGTGAAATAAAAATCCAACATACAATGAACAAATTACACTGCATTTTGGAGAGGTAAAAGACATTATTTTATCTCATAAGTTGTAATAGTATTTTCCTACTAATTTTTTCTATATTATGTGGTAAATATTTGTGTTCTTTCTTTAGTGAAGAAAATTATACTGACTTAAGAAATTTATGAATGTGGAATTAATTCAATTTTTATCCAATAAATTTGTGTAAGTTAAAAGATATAAAGAATTTTTTTGATTTCTTATCAACATTATTTAGGTCCACTGATGCATGTTATAGTAAATATGCAACGCCTGAGTTATACTGTTGTGAAGTATAGATGCCGAATGAAGTGTATTATAAATTCACGTGGTCTGAATGTTTTACAATAGATTGCGGTGTACATCCTCACGCTGCCATACGAAATCGGTAACAAACTCAGTCAGTTTTTTGCACAGACTTTCCTCCTTTGTCTAGTAGGCCTCGATTTGACATTTTTCTAAGTATCTTTTGAATATCAGGTAATGTTGTTCTGGATCATA
>NNCF01125985.1:3670-26951 GCA_002313205.1 Laupala kohalensis | reverse complement strand
TATATATATATATATATATATATATATATATATATATATATATATATATATATATATATATATATACTAATGGCCTTTAGTATCACTTCCCTTGTAAAATAGGTTACGACATGTCAATGTTTCCCAGATTTAAATATCCCTGCTAATTGTTATAGCCTTTTTGAATTATTTTATCATTTGACCGGTAAGGCTAGGACATATTAGTATTTCTCTATACGATATTAAATTGGTGACGTGTAAAATATTTTTTGAATCTATAGAACGAAACCCTCTTTACATGTTCTTTTTTATGTACTGTTTCGTTGTATACACACCAGACAGGATGTAAAATGCATGGAAGTTTTTATTCATCAGAAAAGCTCGTACAAATTGGTTAGCTCACTCCAATTGCCATCTCTTTTTGTTCTTTAGCGTAGGTTGCATGATAAAAATAGTTGTGCTTTTTTATGATGCGGAGTTTTCTTTTCTTAGAAGTTCGTAAATCAATCTTAGATAACAAAAGTATGTATTAATCCAACGAATTGTTTAAATATGTAGTGTTTCAGAGAAATGAAAGCTCAGTTTAGGTTAGTTGATTGTTGCGCTCCCCATGCCGTTGAGAGGCAATTCATCTTAGCTACATTTATTTCTCGTCCCGTATCGCGTAAAATGCTCATTTCGGAATGTCTATATTCTGTACTCGCAGATGTCGTAAAGCGTTGTCATCCATTTTACACCCATACCTTGTAAAGCAACACAACGCAAATTGAATGTAAAAAGGACCGTGCATTTTTAAAAGGGGTTTTAGTGCTCGTCAACGTCAATATCATTAGTGCCCTTAAAGGACCGTGTAGAACAGGCTTTAGAAATACATAGTAATATATTTACAAACGTTAGAATTTTTTATATAAATGGGAACTTGTATGAATTCAAGATAGTTTTATTTCAAATATCAACCCCGCAAGGTCCTAATTATATAAGATAAATTGATAAGTAATAGTTTATTTTTTCATAAAAATCGAGATATACAAAATCAATCACCAGGTGCGAATTACTACTTTATATTGTTTGATAGTTTTTCTCTTTCAGGAATCCATTTTCGTCTCTTATTGGTCACATTCTGCCGTTGAATCGGAACCTCATCGCGAAGGAATTCCTGTACTCGTCTCTGCACTAAAAATTGACAAAACTCTATTAAATGCATTAGAAAAGGCGCCATCCAGAGGACATATTCTTGTATTTATACTTCCTGGAAATATGAATTGTGAAGAAGCATTTTCTCTCTCTAAACTCTTAATTTTTCATAGATCTGCTAGTCCTAGGGGAATATATGTTGCTATTTGGCCGTACAACTTTAATATGGAAACTTCCGCTATTCATTGTTTCCTTCAAACTTTCATAGTAACATCTGGAACGGATGCTATTATTTTTCTCAACCTGAGAAAACAAGAAATTTATTTCTATAAAGAAAATAAAAAAAGATGGAAAATCATAATGCTAGATCTCGATGATTTGAAATCGTTTGTGCAAATGAATTATGAAAGACGAGACAAAATTAAACCCCCTGTAGTTAAATACCAAGACGTTCTGCGTCCAGACCGGTGGTTGTTTGCAGTAACTACAAATAAACATGGAGTAGATTCTTACAACGGTGCTGATGTAAAAATGTACGAAATCTGTAAGGAGAAAGGTATAATTCCGTTAATTAAAGAACAGACATCTTACCAAAGCAATTCTACGCCACATATGCATCGTTTATCAAAACAAGATCGACAATCACTTGTAACAGTTAACTTTGGAAGTGTAGAAAATTATAGATTCTATCAATTTACCACGTGTTTTTACGAAATAAACGTTATCCTTCTCGTACGTAGAGCCCCAAAAGTATCATTCGTCACATTACTTCTGTTGCCTTTTCAAAGAAACGTGTGGTTTTCGGTAGGGGTTACAATGATTATTCTAGGAATTGTGTGGGTGATCATTGGTTCGGGAACCAGAAAGCGAGTGTCTGTATTCGATGTTTATGCAATGATCATCACAGGAAGCTTGGTGTCTTCCACGCCACACACGTCTCAACGTATATTTCTGTCAAGCGCTCTTCTTCTGTCAATAATCGTATGTAATGCTTACTCCGGTCTTTTGTTGGGTTATCTCACTGTTCCCAAGTACCATTCAAATGTAGACTCTGTTGATGAAGCTCTTAATTCGTTAAAAGTGATCTATCTCCCTAAAGATGTTAGGAATGTGTCTAGTTTTCACATATTTCACTTGAGACATTTACAAATAATTTACTTTGATCGTGAGGATGAAGCTGTGAACCACATTCATAATATTTGTGCCAATGAAGATTACGGAATACTGGTAGGGGAATTATATTTCAAATTTCTAAAAGAGCGATTGGTAAAACGCGAATGCATTCGCTCTCTCCATATAACGAAAGAGAGAGTTTTCACAGTATGTAAGAGATTTTATTCTCTAGACAATCACATTGTACATGAATCCCTGAACAGAATCACTTATCAAGTATTCGAAAGTGGTTTATATGAATATTGGTTACGTAATTCCAATATGCTAAGAGGACATTCTGTTGATACAGATGATGAAGAGCCGGTTGTGCTTTGTTTGCGCGAGTTCTTTGGAGCGTTTTTTGTTTTGGGTATTGGGTTAATTCTTGCTTTAATGGTCTTTTTGTATGAGCTCGTTCAACACTTCCTTTCTGGTCTTCTTTATGTGTGGCTTCTATTCCGAGAGGGGAATATTTTTAAACCAATTTTTTGACTTAATTGTGTTTCGTTTTATATTCTTCTTCCTACTAAATGTGTTCCTTTTACTTGCGACGTATTTTTACGAATCGTTACTTTTATTCCACTGATAAATTATGTGGAGTTCTTTTTCTAAGAATGATATTAAAGTTGTAGTTGTCTGATCAATTTCACTCTCATGTCACGGAATTCGTAACAATATTATCATTTAATGTTCTGTGAGTTCTATGATTGTGTTTCTGATAACGACTCGTATTGTTTCATTACGACTCATATTTGTTGATATCTTAGATTGTACTTCGTGAGTATGTTGCACTGTATGTACGTCACTCGTTTGTGTTTATTTAATATAAAAGTAATTATTAAGTTTTCTATACGTTTTATTCTCATCCCATGTTTTTAAGTTATTCATATATATTCACCAATATACACGAGAGGTAATGCTAATAAATTCTGATATTTTCTTGTGAGTGTTTTACTAAAAAGACATAGAATTATGATGGCACACACATGCTTTTGAACGTGGTTAAATTAAAGTTTGTAAATTTATATAATATGACTAGTTTGGTTGTGAAAACCCACAAATCACAGATAGTTTTAAAGAAACACATTCAAAACTAATTCAAACTCAAAGTGTCTACAAAACAATTGTTGTAACAAGTCATCACCAACATCCCGACAGTCCAGAATTTGGAAGACATTGTACGTACATTTGTTGATAAGGAGAATTTGTAAACTGTTAACATAATATTTTCTTTATTAAATACATTCTGTAACTAGTAAATTACTTTTTTTATTTCCTTCCCTATATGATAAAACATTACGTAAATCTAATTATAAATACTAAGTACGTTACCTCCACTATAAACTTACCAAACTTTCTAATGATATTGTAACTTTTCATTGATGATCATTATTAAATAACAATATAACAATATTTTTACATTTATCAACATTTATTTAATTCATTCAGAATTTACCATCCATTAGATGCGTTCTGGTGAATTATGCAAGAAACGTGAAGGAGGATCAAATTTTCGCAAATGTTTTGTATTTTCTACAGATGGTGTCGCTCCCAGGGGACAGAAAAGTTGAAATTTGAATTATGCACCCCTAGAATTAGTGAGAAATTGCATTGTGTAATTATTTATACATGCATTCAATACTAACTTTAAATAATGAATTTTTGTTTTCTTACAATTTCGCATAATCTGTGCGTTATTGATTACATAAAATTTGGCGTTAAACCTCCAAACGTCTGGATCATTAATCTATAATAATAAAAGTGAATTATTTGGATTGTGTGTTGCTTGTAAACCGAAAAAAAAAGTTTAAATGATTTTGAATTTCTATGGACTCTTTTAAAGGTTTTTTTCGACGAAAAAGCGATGTATGGTTAATATCGTTAAGTGAATACTTATAGAAGATAAATAGCTGAAGAATTAGTAACTTAAACAAAAGATTATTCAAATAATCTTATGAGTATAATATTTTTGACAGGCAATTCAAGAAAAAAAAGACTGTCATTCATTGTCAAACCGACTAAAACACGCAGACTTGAATGACTAATTATTTGTTCTAATTTTTCAACAGACATTTTACCTTCTCCAGCAAAAGTGTAATTGGCTGAGAACTGCTATGACTGTTCTGTCACCCCAAAGTGAGTTCTAATCACAGTGACACTTGTGAACTGATTTTTGAAAATGGTTTATACCACAATTCAGCTCGTAATATCTGTTTGGGAGCTATAATGAACGAAACCTTAATTCATGCTTTCAAATTGCTTAGGATCATCTTAAAACATACGCTGAGCAACTGTCAATTCAGCAACGTAGCATTACGACACACTTGGCAACATGGCTGGGACAAAGTTCATCTGGCGACACCAGGACAATTTCCTATAAAATAAATTCTATTCATATTCTCTTTAAGTTTCGATATTTTAATTTCTTCATGTGTAAAAGAGTGTGTTTGTAGATATGTCATTTTAATGTTATTTTTAAAGGAGAATAGAAGATAGCGTGCATCTCATGTTTCTCATTGTATTTGGAATCTTCCACTCAAACGAACGTCCTTAGTCGCGAATTCGCATCCAATGACGGTGTATTATTTTGCGGCGTTTGTAGGTGTACACTATTTCATTTGCTGAACTTTCTTGTTACATTTTGCTCTGATCCGATTTTTATTTTTCCATTATTTTGATGGTAATGAGTGATACCATTTTGTTTGTTTTTAACTATTGTTTTGAGTTCAGTGCTATACGAGTTGGAAATGTAGAAATAGTATTGTAAATATTACATTTTACACTTTCAGAATTCTTTGTCAAGAAAGATAAGTAGAGTAACGAAATAGCATGTAAAATACAAAACACTCAGCCGCAGGGATATTGAAAAAGTATTATCTTTAAGAGTATCACGTATTTAAACAAAATTATTAATAGATACAATTAACGTTTTTTAATTAAACTATGAAATTTAAAGGAAGAGAAAGAGAGAAGTAGGAACAAAGAAAGAAGACAAGAATCTGTGGTTGCATTTCACAATTTCATTTGAATAAATTAATGAAAGAGATTTAAGTTTTAGTGATATTTGTTGTAATCTAAAGCACGTTTTTTTAAATATTAATCTCGGATCACGATTTTATATGCTGCACGATTACAACAAGTGCTATATTGTAGATCATTATATTATTAGAACATGTAATTTATTTGTTCCTTAAGTAGTTTTATACTTCTTATAACTCGAGAATTAAACTTTTGTGTTATTAGTACATAATTTAGACAAAAGTTTTCAAAAATTTAATAGATCCAAAACTGGTCAGAGCGTGGGACTTAGAAGAAAATGGGCTCTTTTTCGTTATCAGTAGTGTACCAGTATTTGATTGAATGAAAATGAAAATTTTTGTATCCTTGTAAAACAATATTTATAAATATTTTTTTATTTCTGTTTTCTCTGTGTAGTAATAAAATGTTATGTCCAGTAATGTTTGTTTGCTTGTAAACTCATAAAAGTATGTTCATATCTATTAAATCCCGGGCAACGTCCGGTAGTTCTCCTTGTAGTTTATAAATTCCATTTAAAAGATGCAGTCCATTGTTTAAGGCATTTCCTTGATTTGCAAATTGTGACAACAGATACAGTTTGTTTTGTTTAATTTATTTTGTTTTATTGCCACAATGCATAAAACTTCACTCAGACCACCAATGTTTCAAACACTCAAAAAGCATATTATCTTAAATCCATGGCGCTCAACGTGTTTCATTTAGTCTTACGTAACTATTGAACATGTGTCTGAGTGAATATTGCCGTGTTTCCCAAGGAGTGACAAAAATTCAAGTCGTTCAGGAGGAAGTAGAACTCGAATTATCACGAAGGGGTGATTTACATAAAGCGATACCTTCGAGGGATAAATTACTGAAGGATTCCCCCGGCGGTGATGAAACACCTAAACCAACTACTACGGTCCTTTTGATGCTATTACCTTTTTCTTATGAATTATAATTCGAAAGTTGAATGAGGCACACTTCAGATTATTTTTCCTTTTTTAAAAGAGTTATTAGAAAGTTTTTTTTACACAGTATTCAGAACGTTCATAATAAAATAATAACAGTATACAGTTGTGTTAAAAGTAGGAACACATAGTACTGCTACACAATATTGTAAGTAACGAAAGCATTACTTCCGAAGATATTTACAAACAGCATTACTGCAGAATACCACTTCTAATATGGACAAATACGGCCCAACTGAAAGCAAAGAGTCATTCAAAACCCTCACAAAATCAATAAATTGGATTGTATTAAGAGTACGATGTTTTTCAGAATTTGTAGGGATTGCAGCGAACAAAGAATATATTTTGAGTTGCTAAATAGGCAGTGCTATTTCTATTACGTAGACACACTATCATACAAATTTTTTTTAAATTTAATTAAATTTCAAATAAAAGAAAGCAAAGTATTCCCTTCAGCCAATTTAAACACCTTCTAATTAATATTCTAATAAATTTCTAAATCATTGTGTAAATTTGTTGATTCAAAATTCTAGAAAGTGTAGTATCGCGGTTTTTTAATTTTTCACTTTGAAATGGTTGATAAAAGATAAATGTTTTAAGATTTTTAACATTCTTGCACATAGGAAAGTGCTATAGAGCATGCATATCTATATATGATTACAAACGCTTTCTGATGTGTGGTTTATAACTCATGAACATATTTTTATACTATATTGGTTCAATACCATGATAAGTGTTATCTTTATTGAAAATTAAGAACGTATATAACTAGATAGCCGATCGAAAAGACCCTCGCGTACTCCTCTCCAGATTTTTNGTCCTGCCAAGACAAAGCAAATGATGAATATAAATTTATCAAAAAAATATAATAATGATCCATTGTAGAATTACGATTGGAAGAGTTCCTCCTACATTATTTATGAATTTTTGCGAAATAACTGAATCCCCATCTTAATAGAAATATTTTTTATGTACAAAAATGAATATTATAGCTTACATTGAGTTGCCTAATTAGTAATGACATCTTGAATTGGTGAAGCAAGTCTGCGACTTTCCAAAACGAAAGATTTAAAAATAAGTTTAAATTGTGTGCGAAGAGTTTCGAAACACTTTCACGTGAGCAATGTAGATAGGAATACCTCGGTTGAGGAAAGAAAGGCCATATCACAGAAGTGAGTTTGGGAAACAATACAAGAGGAAAAGACTAATTATTTGTTGTTGAATAAAAATGAGAGACGGGATTCGAAATTCGAAATCCGGACGTTAAGCTTAGCACGCTCATGCGCTTACCAACTGCGCCATCCCTTCTTCCATCCTCATTCAACTTGCGGGACCCAAAATTAATCTGCTACCTTGCTGTGAGGTTCACCGCAATTTAAGATNGGTAATAGTGATAAGCGAGGAAACGCTTCAGAAGGACGAGGACAACCGATGCGATTACTGGACGACAGGAAGGATAAGTAGGACACAATTACCGTTGAAGAAGTACAGGCGTTAGAACAATCAGGAAAAATGATATTCCACTGTGAAGTTGGAATTTAAGAACACGGTAATTGAACTTTTAGTAGATACTGGAGCAACAGAGTCTCTTTTTAATATGGCGACAAACAGGGAGATTGTGTCACAACACAAACCATATATAGAGTACAGAATAAATTGCATGAATATACAAAACAAGATAGTCCATTTCGGGGGTGCTTGTTTTTGAAGGAAACGAATTAGGTCATATAGTAAAAACTACCGAAGAAGAAACGTTGCAGCTCCAGAATTAGAAAAAAAATTAATTTTTGGAAATCAGATTAGCGGTCATATATATGGATACATGGAATATCCAACATACAGATGTGACTTAAATAAAAAGGGTACACAGTGTATGCATAAATTTGTCGATGTCCTCAATAAAATTATTTCTTTATGTTCATTGATTTTGATGCCTTTGTAAAAGATATATGCAAAAAATAAAAAAACGCTGCAAAAGGCATTTGACGAAGGAGGAAGTAAGGAAGCAGAATTACAACTGTGACACCCGATGTTGCCGTATACTCTGACATCCACCGTTGCCACTTAAATATTACTATGACGTAGTCGCTAGTGCACCTACCACGTCACTAGTAAAGGATTCGTTGTTCTCGCTGCCACCAGCTCGGTTTCCCGAGCAACCAAACTCACGAGTAATAATAATAAATAATGGTTTATTATAAATTACATAAAATCTGACTTGGTTATAAACTCCACCTCCCAAAATCATCAATACAGGAAATGATCTTTGTCTAGAAAAAATCTTGTTATATAAAATATAGCTGCATCTCGCACCTAGCACTGAATACATTAATCTGACGCTGCGGCCTTAATGAAACAAACTGGTCTACATGACCAAAACTTATGACAGACGCTAAACAGCGCTGACGGATCTCTATACGGTCCCTTGTACAGAAAGAATCCCCGAGAGGGTGCACACCTCTCAATATATCGGGTTTCAGATGTCACGTGATCAGCGACTGACCACGCTTTCACCACCCCCAGACCGGCATCTTCCAGGAATACCGAGGACGCGCCGTAGAGGAAGCCTCGCTATACGCGTCACCCTGGCGCTTTGCAAACACCTGGNTTCTTTTCTTCGTAGAATTAGTGTTTTCATTACATTGGCACAAACTTTCCTTAAGCTGAAAAGGTTTATTTGGAACAATGCCTCCACACGGAAAACTCGTTGCACTGGTTCCTTCTTAGCGCGGGCCGGTCACTATTGTTCTATGCTTAACAGCATCCTGCTTACAAACACAAAACAATATTAATATTGGTCAAGTTGCGGGCGTGTCCTGGCGCCGACGTTACACAACATACATTGATTTAGTACAGATCAACCCTAGATAGTTCAGAAAAAAGTCCAGCTAAAAAGTTACGTGGGAGGCAGGACGCCCATATATAAAAAGAAATTTAAGGAGGGAGGCAAGGTATACGTTAAAAAATAAGATATTAGAGCTACTTGGTGAGAACCTGGAGTATTAACGGAAAGAAGAGGAAGAATAGTGTTTATAACTCGCACAGAAAAGAGCACGTGAGAGGCATCAAAATTAGAGAGCGTTCTGACGTGACGTCAGAAGACGTCACGCAGGTGCTGACAGCGTTTTTCTACGTTGACCGAATACGGCGGCCGCGGTACGAGTGACAGAGTGACATGTGTCACGGACCTAGATAGAAGCCACACGGGCAATGCGACAAGGATCGCAAAGCTTAGTAGCTTATAATTTATGTATTTGTATGCGAGTAGTGTATTTGTTGTTTTTGTAATAAATTAGTGTTCATCACCGGTCGTCTTCTCGTTCCACTCCTTCCGCGGATGCAACAATTGGCGACGAGGTTTTGAACTTAACATGGAGCAACGAACATAGCCAATAACTACGATGGTACAACAACAGAATCAAATCTTTCAAGTGTTGCTACAATAACAAACGCAGACCAAAAACAGTACGAGGGAACGTCCGTTACCGCCCTTTCCGGAGTACAACAAGTTCAAGGAAACGTTGAAGGACTACGCCTTGCGACTGGATCAGCACTTTCAAGCATGCAAGGTAACTGATGAACACCAAAACGCGCGTTTTTATTAACATGGATTGTTCAGGATATATTTCACTTATTAGCGAAGTTGTGACAGGATAAATGCTCTACGGAGTATAATTTTACTGTATTAGTGAAGATATTAAACCAGTATTACGACACGAGAATGGATGCATTAGCAGTAAGTTTCAACTTCTTCCTATGTAGAATGAAGGAAAATAAAACGCATAGGGAATTACGGGGTCTAGCCAGGGAATGCAAGTTCACATGTAGTAAAGAAGTTGTGGTACGTCGTATCAGGATTCATTAATTAAAGATAAGTTGATTCGACGTACACCGTGTGAACAAGTAAGAATGAGAGCATTTAGAAATTAAAATCCAATCTTAGATGAAGTAATGTTAATTGATAAAAATAAAGAAATTACATCGAACATTGCATCTAGAATCACAAGTATGGACGGTTCAGCAGTAAATCACATTAGAAATTTCGAAAACGGAAGATTTAAAAATAAGTTTAAATCGTGAGCGAAGTGTTTCGATACACATTCACGTAAGCAATGTAGATAGGAAGTCAAAATGCTTCTGTTGCGATGAGAGAGGTCATATCAGAGAAGTATGTTAAGGAAATTACATAAGAAGAAAAGAGCTTGTTAATAGTGATAAGCGAGGAATCTCGTCAGAAGGTCGAGGGTGACCGATGTGATTTTGGGACGACAGGAGGGATGACACAGAATGAGCGTTGAAGAAGTACAGGTAATAGAACAATCAGGTACAATGAAAAAAATCACTGTGAAGTTGGAAATTAACTTGAAGTTGGAAGTTGGAACAAAGTAATTGAACTTTTGTAGATCCTGAAGCAACAGTGTCTTATTAATATCGCATCATACAGAGAGATCGGGTCACCACAAATACCATATACAGAGAACGGAACAAATTGCACGCATATGAAAAACAGGAAATTCCAATTTTGGGGTGCGTTTTTGTCGAGGCTAAGTAAAAGTGAGTAGTGATGAAGATTAAATTAAATGTCGTAAAGTTGTTCGAGGTCAATAATATTTTTGGAAAGGCCAATTTTATTATATTCCAATTAAAAATTGACGATAGGAATAAAGAACAAGTAAAAATGGTATCGAAAAAAATTCCACTCCGAGAAATCAATAAGAAAGAGAATGAAGGGTTCACAATTCTCTACTCCAGGAAGAACTGATCTGCATATTTGAAATTGTCGACAATTTATAAACGAATAGCAAGTCAGCGAATAGCTCAAGTAAATACACAACAAGGAAGTTAGCGTTAGGAAAATTTACGACTAAGTGCAATCGAAACACGAGGCCAAGAAAGGGATGAATGCATCCAACAACGCTTAGAAGAAAGAAACGATTTAAAAAACGTTAGAGAGCTTTATTAGCAAACGTATTACCTACTTATAAATTCGCTGATTCTAATGTCACTTATCCTACCTTAGATAATTTTCACACGTATGTAATACTTGCTTTGCTAATAATACAAATAATGTAGTTCATTAAACGTGGTCCGTTCTCTAGCGCTAACGTGAAAGCTTCACTATGGGAAGGTCCGGGGGTTCGGAATATTTTTTCTTCAGATTTGTCGATCGTGTGATCAGTTTATTTATACATTCATCCTCTTACTAACAATATTACTATAAATAAATAACTGCGGAATAACTGAAATGCGAAAATCTGCTATGTTTGCTGCTTATGGAGGTTCTATACGTAGAAGAATTAATTGTGAGAATGCTTTGAAATTCGGCTCACTATTTTATTTTGATCTCCTGAATATTATTACGAATTTTTAGAGCGATACATGCGTTTTGAAGGGAGTAATCGCAATACCACTTCTTAAAATTTTCGACTTAATTGACATGTATTCTTATGAAGATATGATGATTATTTTTATTATACCTACATTATTATCTGAATATATTTATTATAGCGAAACAATTAACTGTGTGAACTGAGAAAAAAAAATTTGTTTTAAAAATAGATTTGGATTAACAATAACTGTCGAAGTTATGGAATAAGATTGGTTATTAAATAAAATATTGATACATTTATGTCGAAAAAATACAAAAGTCCATAGCCTTAACGTCAGCTCTTAAAACGTAATTACATTTGCTCTTGTCAGAAGTGGCATTGTCGCACACATACCACATTCATAAGGTGCATTTGATTGAACAAAAAGGATCATGAGAACTGCAATGTAACGACTTCGTAACAATGAACCATATATCCACTATATCTTACTGAGAATTGTTTATATTAAGAATTTTATGTTTTTTCTTAATGTTTATATATTTCTTTTAAAATAGTATTAAGTCCGAAATAATTCAATTTAAGTTAATTCATTTTTATTTAATACCATTTTCATAATATTATTTCTAATGCGTTTCGTTAACGAAAATTCTCTTGTACTAAAAACTTGAACATTTGCCCTATACATTCTGTGGATTTTATTTGTAATTCCCTTTTTTACGGAAATTTTCGTATTTTACATGAAATAAAGCTTATAGAACCAAATAATTGTTAGTGGTGATAAGAAACATCAGTGTATATTTATATTCTTAGCGTAACATATTTTCCATATATTTTTTCTTTTATTATTTTTAATTTGTATTATTTCCGAATTCTGTTATGTTCCTTTAACTTTTATTCTAGGTAAATAATAACATAAAGTTTCCCTTGGTTTTATGTTAATTTTGAAATATACAGAACAGGGATGTATGGGACAAAAAAGCCCAATTCCTGACGAATATTGTTAATACCAACATGGTAAGACGCAGAGCTCTGTCATGTTTTACGACTTAAGTAAAGTAGCGTCATTTTTAGATAAATGAGTCAGTTAACTTCACATATTTAAATGAAGTGATTATGGATGGTAAAGTTGAATGATAAATATATTTTGCCAATTTCCTATTATTTCAACACTCCTAAGTTGTAATGCTCCTCATTTGAGTGATTAATCCACCCGGTTACGCTGAAAAAAAGCTAATATCTTCTGGGACACTGGCGTATGAATGGACATGAAATGGTTTACAAATCTTTTCTTATAATAAGCAAGGAAAATGTTATTCTCAGAAACATAACCGGCAGATGTTATAATGGAGAAAATTTGAGTTCAGATTTCACGACAAATCCTGACAAATTTCTCCAAAATAAATTTAAATTTATTATTATCTTACTCATATAATTTTGAAAAGTATAGGGCTGGAATTTAAATTGAGAGATCTCCGAATACTATTTCACACTTGCCAACGATAACCGATGAATTATATCACATCAAATTCCACTCAGAACCAGATGACGTACAAGATCCACTCAGAACCAGATCATATATTAGTAAAATCAATAGTATCCAGTGGCTACTAAACTCTTGAGCGTCCATTTGGGGCGAATGTTGCCATGTTCCCTAAGAACTGACAATATTTCAAGTTGTGTACAAGGAAGGAGAAACCCTGTCACACAGCACTTGCCTTTTTACTTTCTGTTACATTCAGAGATATAGTTGGAATATTTTCCAACAGTAAAGTATAAATCGAATATATAATAAACATATTACATTGCATTTTAGACAGGTAAAAGACAACTTTTTATCAAATAAGTTGTAATAGTATTTTCCTAGTTCTTTATTATATATTATATGGTAACTTTTTGTGTTCTTCCTTCAATGAATATTATTATACTGACGTAAGATATTTAGAAATGTGGATTGTATCCAATTTTCATGCAAATAAATTTAGGTAAAGTTAGAATATCGAAGAGTTTTTTTATATTTCTTATCAACTTTATTTAAGCTCACTGAAGCACGTAATAGTACATATGCAACGCCTCAGATAATCTGTTGTGAAAGACAAAATTCCGGAAAAGCAATATTAAAAAATAACATGCATTGAATTTTTTACAATTCATTGCGGTGTACATTCTCACCATGCCATAAAAATCGGTAGCATACTCGGCCAGTTTTTAGCACTGTTTTTCTTCCTTTGTCTAGTAGACCTCGATTTGACATATTTCGAAGTACCTTTGGAGCCATCAGGTACTGCTGTTGTGGATCAAAGAAAAACAGGGGATATCCAGTTGCGCTTTTATTTGTGAAAAACAAATCCTCTCTCTATTTTTTGTTCAAGTGTCATACCCTTGATATTTGAAACACACAAAATCTAGTTATTGCCGTAATCCCTTTCCTTTTGTTTCACGCCCTGTACTGCGCTAAAGAACGAGACAGTAGTTCTGAAACATGTTTCCTATGCATACAAGTATGGTACGAATAGAACATGATATTTTATAAAAAACTATCTCTAAAAATATATGGTTATTTCTGTATCTAGGTCACTACTCCCCATGATACTCTTGCTGATGTTTATAGTTGGATAATCGTACGGAACATCTACTCAACAATGCGGCAACAACACCTTGATTCCTGGTAATGGTGGCATAAGAGCATCGGATAAAGGGGATATGAAAATAAAAATCATTTGAAATAGAACGATACGTAAGGGAAAAGAAGAGATTAATTTTCCCAATCCTGCAAAAGAGTTCAAACCTTTGCAGTATATATAAATATATACACGTTATAAAGATCTACTCCAAAAAATAAACGTCCTTCGTTGAGAGCTAATGTGGCGAACACACTGGCCAAGGTACTCAAGACATCCCAAATCCCTAGTTGAATGAAAAGTCATTGTTGACTAGGTAAAGCTACATAACTAGTAAAACTAAAATTACGTAATCGTAGTTGTTCAAATTATTTTTTTAAATTCCAGATGTACAACTTTCTGACGATCATCCGCAATTTTTATTACATGAATATTTTTACAATATTAGTATTGTAAAGTGAATCAAAATTTGTTTTACTATGGCATAAACGAAAAGTATTGAGGTATCAGTAACTAATGGATAATGTTTTAATTCTTATTTTGGACATTTCTAAGAATTTCAAAGCCTTAAATAAGAATTAAATGATCACGTGTTTATTGACTACGCAAAAAAACCCATCAATATTGGCAGTGTTTAAAAGCTTCAGGCTTGAGAGTTCTGTATTATTTTTCTTCCGATTTAGTTTTTAAAATATTGTTACTACTAAGCATGTGACATATTTCCTTTTTATTTCATTAGTATTTTGGAAATTTTCTACTCAAAATGTTACACAATAATAATTTGAGGTATTTCCTTACATTTAATTGATTTTTGTCATTATCCATTAAGACAAATATGCGCCGACACGAATAATGGAAGAGGGTGAAACCGATCCCTCTCGGTTGCCAGTGAGTACGGCGACGGTTAGTCGAAAAGGCTGGTGGGAGTCAGGGCCACCTACTAAGGACCTGGATGGGAGCAGCCTGCGAGAAGCAATGAAGGGCGACTGCAGAGCTCAATAGCAAGCATTAAAATTAAAATCCGACTGCAGCGCCAAGTGGCTAGTGTTAAATATAAAATGTGATTTTAAAGCTGAGTTCTGGCTCCTCTTAAGAATTAAACATTTTTAAAGACATAACTATATTTTATAAGGTATATTATTAAAACTATAATTGTTACTAAGCTTAATAAAAACAAAGAATTGATCATGAGTAAAATTGCTTACTTATTCACCTATATAACCTCAATTATTAATTTATTACTAAAATGCTCGAACTAACAGAAAGTTTTTCGTCTCATCACCAACCATTGCAGAAAAATAGAAAATATTCTCCTTTGAAGTTCCTGATTTTAACAATAACAAATTCTCGCCATCTTCTCCCCACCACCATATATATGCACACTTTTACAAACCAAAGTCTCCAGGCATGTGTATTTCATATAACACATCTGTTTTTATAGCTCATTTCACACTAAAACGAGAAAATCACAACGAGTAAGCATTTTACTGGTGAAAAGCGTGGAAATGAATGGGAATTTTGTTAAAATGGAAGTTTGTGTTGCGCGGCTTATACTCTCGAAGGCCCAGCAAATATGGTGTTGAGTCCTTATTCAAGAGTGATCCGCAAGAGGTGAAAACTGTAATGCAGAATTTCTCATATTTTAAGGAAATAATACGGGCAGTTTCTTAAAGTGATTGCATCAGCTGTAGTTGGTATCATTGTGTCGTGTCTCCCTCCCTAGTCTACCATTAAGAGGCAAGCTACTCCATCAATAAAAGGCTAGCAGCGTGTGAAGACTTGCGCTATGAGAATTTGTTCGTAGTAAATAAAACTGTTATGTGAAATAACATGCTAAAAACGTTGTTGAAACTGCTGATGGTTGTCATATAATGCAGGACTATTTGGAGCACCGCATGGAGTCGAGCACGGGTCCGGGGCATATAGTGATAGTACCTAATACACCATAGTCCGAGTGGGTTGGCGGGTATAAAAAAAGTAGGATTAATAGATGATAGTGGTAAAAAATGAGACGATAAATCTCGGTGTGTTAAAATATAAACGAGTCCGTTGAATGTTCTTAAATTTGCGGACTTTGTAGAAACGCTTTTCGATTATATTCTTCGCCAAATGTAGTTCGACTACTTCAGTAACGGTTTTTTAAATCTCTTTCTGCTCTCGACGGTACTTTCCAATTGCTCGGAAGTAAGTCTTCTCAGAATTGTTAAAAAAATGAAGCATAGTCACTCTACGTTGAATGTCAGGCTCTTTTCTTTTCATAATATTCAATATTAAAATATGTAAACGTATGCTTGCGCGGCCTGAGTCAGTATAACTTGTTTGACGGGAACAAAGAAGTAAATAATATTGAAACATCTTTTGAAAATTTGGATATGCGGTCGTATTACACTGAATAAAATTTATTATTATTATTATTATTATTGCTTTCTCGTTTACGCTGTGTAATGAAAGTATTGCGAACGCGATGTTTTGAGCTCTGGAGAAAACCGAATGAGGTTCCGTGAACTCAAGTTGCTTTTTCGAAATTAGTTCGCGCACAACGATTTTGTCAAAACTGAGGAACCAATTTAATGCGCATTTGCATGCAGAGTAGTTAATGCCCCTTATCGAAACACCCACTCTAGAATTATTACTAACCTGAAGGACATTTTAAGATGTCAAAATATAGTTTTAAAAAAGTTTTAAAAATTATTTAAATTATTTTGTGTACAAATGTGTAATATATAAGTATTACATCAGAATAGTGGTATTTTGCTTCAAATATCGGTATAGGGACAGTAAAATAATTTGAATCTGGTGCACAATCACATCAGTTTATAAGAATCCTGAAAACTATGCATTAATTGAACTGTGAAACAGAGGTAAAATACAGTTTTTGAAAACTAAACAAATGATGATAAAATGAAAGATAGAAAACTGACGCAAGATATTACATTCGACCCAGAGGTTCTTCCCCGTAACCCGATGATGCAAACGCCCCCCCCCCTGAATTTCTAACACCCCCTCCTGAAAATAAAATACCCTTAACAACGTTTTACTCACTTCCAAATCATATTCCAAAATTTTACAAATATAATACAACTTTATCCCTCTGCTATTGCGCATAATCCAAAATAAAACTATTTTTTGTCTTCTACATGCACGGTAAAAAATAGTTTGCACTAAGAAACATCCAGTAGGCGAATCATTCTGTCCGCGAAGGGTATGGATGTTAGTGTGAGTGAAAGGTGGAGTGTCAGAGAGCATCTCTGGGAATGGGAATTGACATTTGGGAATGAAGGAGGCTGACAGAGAGGGAGGTAGCCAGCCGCCTTCCAGTTTTTTTACGGACAACATATTTCTAAAGCTGACGTCTCCCTTAGATGGTATATCTTCTCTAAATAGTTTTAAACTCTCTTGTTATAGTACATAAATGAGATACATGAGGTAAATAATTAAAGTAATAATTGAGGTATTATTTTCCTGTTCTATACATAAATTAAAAGACACAAATTTGGCGACTAGTAAAGTTTCAAAATATACTTTAACGCAAAGGTTACATGATATTAATATCAAAAATAAAAACATTTCTGAGCTCTGCATTAACAACAAAAACATGCTACCCTAAATAGGAAATAAGAACGAAATTGACTCTTCTGTTTAGCTTGTATCGGTGCGCACAAATTGACAGAAAGGCGGACATCATATTATAAATAAACTTTTGGTATCAGAAACATTAAAAACTAATATTTCCTTTAAAGTTTCGCTGTTTTATTCTCAGTTGCAATTCTGTCTTTAGACAGCGTATACGTAACAGTAAAAAGAATGTTCATCGTCTATATCCAATTAACTGATAAAGGATAAATTTAAATGAAATTGAAACACATAATTAGGTTTGAAATTGTATTTTAGAAGATAAGAAAAGTAGCAGAATAGAGTTTGAATTTTTTTAGAATTTCAAAATTTCATAATCAGATACCAAATATATTCAGATTCATGTGCGTTAAAATCAGATTTCGTGGTTTCTTACGTTTCATCGGATTATTTTACTGGATAACCATCTCAGATACATGTCTCCTAATTCTCATGTAAAACATAAAAAAAGAAAGAGGATTAGGCAATTAGAAGATTTGTCACTCGATTTTACGAAACTTGGCCAAAAATCTTTAAGAAAAATGTTACATAATTTGTAACAAGAATAGGAGTACGTGACTACGAGGAACGACAGTTTTTATTACACCTCTGCTCTTAAATTAAACTGCGCGCAGTAATGCTCACACGATAGATAGTTCTCAAAATCCAATACCGTTACACATCGTTTAATATATTTTATTTTTTCATCGTTTCTAAAATTTCTTAAATTGTTTTTGGCAAAGTTCTATACACTTGTCATATCTAACAGTTTATAACAGTAAACATTGATTAATACAACACAAACCGGGTAAAGCACTTTAACAAAAACTCGTCCAGAACATACAGGATCCCAAACAGCAAACATAGGATAAATAGACGAGACACAAAATTCAGCCCCGACCTTATTTACGCACAGTAAATTTAAACACTGGAGGCAACGCAATGAATCTTCAGTGCAACGCTGTTTTTTTAGATCGACCGTCTGTTGAGTAATCTTCCTATTGCAAGATAGAGAGGCAGGTAAGTATTGTCACTACTTCGTTCACGCGAAGGCGATGAGTCTCTCGGTGTTTTGATAGACATGAGATGACCCCCGACACGTATCCCACGCTCGCGTCTGCTTATTGTACCAGATGTCTGCACAGCATGACTTTTTACGATTTATTCATAAATTTCGAAAATGAATAGAAACTCTTTAACATGTTAAAATATCCGCAAACCTAAAAATTAAAAATACATTGTTATGATTTTAATTTTAATGTATACATTTTTAAGGTAATTATGTTATTTAACTATTAAATATTCCCAACTTTCAAATTTATCGAACTCCCCCCAAAAACTTTTCAATGACGCCATTTGCGTCATGTCCCTTGTGGGCAGCCCTGGCTGCATCATTGCGAAGTGTCCATACTGAACATACTGAACATACTGAACGACTGAACGAATGATATTTAATTTTCGTATCTCTTTTCATGATATTTATGCTGTCCGACGCATTTTTCACCTGGCTGTTAACGTTGCAAACATTCCTTCAGGAGTAGGTACTCGGAAATTGTGAATTAAAATATGCATCCGACGCGTAGGTAAGCGAAAACCGCGCTTAAGAGCTAATAGCATTAGAGCCGCTTGTGGTCACTTATCCCCTGAAGAGGATGTGACCCGGAATCACCGGAGCAGGCCTGGTTGAAATTGCCTATGGACTTGATAATCGAGGCGGGTGGTGCAGTGGATAACACATGCGTCTAGAGCAGGAGGTCCCCGGTTCGAGTCTTGGTCCTTCGCAGTTTTCACCTGACTGTTGACGTTGCATAAAAAAATGTCTTTCCACGTAAATTTCATCTCATCCTATTCTAAGAGAGATTGGAAAATTTGTATAAGTAGAAAAAGATATGTACCACTTGTTTTCATTAGAGTACTATAAGTATAGTCCCTTAGTTTCAAAAGGTCTTCCCCCACAGGGGTCTTACATTGTTCACACAAACACAGAGTAAAATCAGCATGAAGACTTCTTTTTCTGGAACCAGGCTCCTAGGAACAGTGTTTTATCAAGAGTGAATGCAAAGAAGATCACTTCAATAAAAAAATATATACCTATTGTTGAAGAACAATTAATCTCATTGGAGCTTATAAAAAACAAGATTTCATTGTCTTGAAGAAATTCAATTGCCTCGCCAATTATATGTTTAATCAAGAAATAATTTACACTATTTATAATGTGAATGTCAAATAAATGTTTCAATATGAAAAAATGAGCATAAAACAAATTATATACGATAAAATACGAATTTTTTATCCTTCGTCTCGTGCTCGTACGAATACAGTCCTAAAGATTACAAACATATGAAAACCATATTATTCGACGGTCAAGGTCGAGCTACCGCCGCGCTCTCTGACGCAGGAATTCAGAGATATTTCCGTCGTAGCCTATAAATCCTTAGCCGGTCAATGGTGCGCCCTGGTGGCGTAAGTTTGGACTACCCTTTTTGCGAGGGAGTACACATCTGTTATAATTCAATGTTGCCAGCAGCCGGACAACAGCCTACTAAAGAAAAATTTAATATATCAAGGCGGGAAGGTCAATTCTGACGAACTGCGCAAGCGCGTGTGGCACCTGTAAGCAAGAGGTGTCTGCCCAGTCCAGGTGTATCTGATATGTTACCTGCAGGTTCATTTCGAAACATACATCTAGTAAGTACGTGTTTGATAAACACGGGGCTCCAATCTCAGTCTGGAATTACTTCCACTCACTTGTGCCGAGCTATTTCCTTTCTCTTTTCTGTCCTCCCTTGGTCACCTCTTTTTTTCGGTCCCGACGCTAGGGTATCTTTCTTTTTTTTTCTTTTTTATTTTATTTTATTTTTTGTAATAATGTGTGTAATGTTTTGAGATGTGTTGATATTTGAGTTTTGAGATGTAATTCAGGAGGGTTTTTAGTAGGTATAATTGAGTCTTTCGGCGCGGGGAGAGAGTAATGATGGCTCTCCTTAGTGGGTAACTGCATTTTCCCTACCAGTACAATATTTTTGGGCTTTAATGACCTAGATGACGACGAGCTGTAAAGGCCCACAAAAAGATCAATAGGTCTTAAAATTTATTTTCTTTGTACATCAAAAGTTGAGCAATAACATTGTGTTGACATAAGATAGTTTACTATTGTCGGTCAAACAAGATGACAGTTGCTCAGTTATTTGAGTGGAGGGCAGAGAGATTTAATTTAGATCAAATTACTTTTTTTTTCTTATATTGTTTTGAGGAAAAATATTTTCAAAATTTCACCAAAATGGGCTAAACGCCGCATCTCATGTAATGCCGGGCAAAGTGAGATAAAATAGTACAGTTATGTTGACAGGTGTTTTAGAACGCTGCGTCGTGTAAAATATATTAATTGACAGTTTAAAAATTTCTTTGAATGTAAATTTTTGTATGCTTGTTTAGCAATAGAAATAAATATGTTTTTATTTACATTTTCTTTGTGAGCAGTAATAAATTTTTAATGTCCAGTAATGTTTGATTGCTTGTAAACTCACAAGAGTATCAAATACCCTTCCTGGCTCAGGTTTTCCCATCCCGAACCGGGGTTTCCTCCTGTTTTCTTTCGGGTAGAGGCGGATTTCTTATACAGGTTTTCTTGGATTTATCTAGGAGCATGTTTATTGTAATAATAAATCGTGAATTAATTGTTATTTCAATTCTTATGATTTTTAAACACTATACACAGAATAATCTATAGTTCCATAATAATTTGTACATGTAATTTTTTTGGTTTAAAGTACAAAAATATTGACATTCACTTAGTATTATAACTCGCAGCTAACTTTCTATCTTATCTAGGAACTTTTGCTGAAATTTTTGAATTCGCCTCTGCATTAGGGCCTTTTATCGGAACAGATGGGATGGTCCCTTGCTTGCTTCCGGTGAATAAATTAGTTTATTGTCCTTCACGTGGTCATACGCAGTTAGTATTGCTTTCTTGACAATAAATTTATTATCTATTAAGCCTGGGCAACGCCGGGTAGTTCTACTAGTAATTTATGAAATTCCACTTAAAAGATGTAGTCCATTAATTAAGGCATTTCCTTGATTTGCAAATTGGGACAACAGAAACAGTTTATTTTTTTTCATTTATTTTGTTTTATTGTCACAAAACATAAAAATTCTCTCAGACTACCAAGGTTTCAAACACTCAAAAAGCATATTATCTTAAATCCATGGCACTCAATGTGTTTTATTTTGTCTTACGTAACTGTTAAACTTGTTTGTGAGTGAATATTGCCGTGTTTCCCAAGGAGTGACAATAATTCAAGTCACTCTCGAGGAAGTTGAACTCGAATTATCACGAACAGGTGATTTACATAAAGTGATAACTTCGAAGGATAAATTACTGAGGGATTCCCCCGGTGGTGAAGAAACACCTAAATCAACTACTACGGTCCTTTTGGTGCTATTACTTTTTTCTTATGAATTATAATTCGAAAGTTGAAAGAGGCACATTACAGATTATTTTTGCTTGTTTCAAGAGTTATTATAAAGTTATTTTTTACAGTTTTCAAAACATCCATAATAAAATATTTACAGTGGACAGTTGTGTTAAAAGTAGGAACACATAGCACTGCTACACAATATTGTAAGTAACGAATGTATTACTTCCGAAAATATTTACAAACAGCATTACTGCAGAATAACACTTCTTATATGGACAAATACGGCCCAACTGAAAGCAAAGAGTCATTCAGAACCCTCAAAAAATCAATAAATTTGATTGTATCAAGAGTTCGATGTTTTTCACAATGAGTAGGAATTTCAGCGAACAAAAAATATAATTTGAGTTGCTAAATAGGCAGTGCTATTTCTATTACGTAGACACACTATCATACAAATTTTTTAAAATTTAATTATATTTCCCTTATAAGAAACCAAATTATTCCCTTCAGCGATTTTAAACCCCTTCTAATAAATATTCTAATTAATGTCTAAATCATTGTGTAAATTTGTTGATTCAAAATTCTAGAAACCGTAGTATCGCGGTTTTTAAATTATTCACTATGAAATGGTTGAGAAAAGATAAATGTTTTTAGATTTTTACATTCTTGCACATAGCAAAGTGCTATATAGCGTGAATACCTATATATGTTTACAGCCGCTTTCTGATGTGTGGTTTATAACTTATGAACATTTTTTAATACTATATTGTTTCAATACTGCGAAATGTGTTATCTTTATTGAAAATTATGTATGAATATAACTAGATAGCCGATCAAAATGACCCTCACGTTATCCTCTCCATATTTTTGGAAAGTTAGATGGAAATGCAGGACGCGTTAGTATGATATCGGAAGAAATTCCATTCCAAGAAATCGTTAATCTGTCCCAAGAGAATGAAAGGTTGATTAGAGACGGTTTAGTTAAATGCTAGGATTTTGATGCGCATATGCAACTAAAACTAGATGCAGTCCCCAAAAACTGTAAGGCA
>NNCF01125983.1:712762-726399 GCA_002313205.1 Laupala kohalensis | reverse complement strand
AACTATTAAATTCAATTTAAAAAATGCAACGGTAAGTAAAATATTTTATTATTGTTTTTCCCACTAACACAAAGTACCACGAGCGGCTACATTTTATAAAATTGGATATTTGAAAAACTTGTGCTTACTTAAATTCTTTCTAAATGTGTTATAAACTACCAAATGTGTGTATTTTTAACAAAATTTTAATACAACTTATGAACCTTAATTTTTCTTCTTAATATTATAAAAGACATCTGAAGTTCAAGAAATAGTTCAGAAATGACAAATCACTCGTAAGCCATTCCTGTTTCCCTCTTGGTTTCTATTCATCTACCAAAAGGACTACTCTCTCCTCCTGAATAAAGTGTAGCCACGGCTGCATGCCATATTGCGATTTCTTAATGCACGTTCTTAAACAACAGACGCTCCTGAAATCCCATCAACAGGCGACTGCTTCGA
The DNA here is from genome assembly GCA_002313205.1 of Laupala kohalensis. NCBI lineage: Eukaryota > Metazoa > Arthropoda > Insecta > Orthoptera > Trigonidiidae > Laupala > Laupala kohalensis. The sequence goes on along the minus strand of NNCF01125983.1, from coordinate 725,958 downwards.
AGGAAAGCCTTTCTTATAAGTAGGATTCACTTGAAGCTCCTCTGCGTTGAGCAAAAGGCGCGCGGTCTATCCCGACGATGACGGCAATCCCGCGGGAGAACAATAACAGGAAGAGCCACGGGTCGCTTCCATTGCGGCGCAGCGCAGGGAGCGAAGAGGGGCGGGGAAGGCATAGAAGACGAAGCAGCGAATTTTGACGAATGGAACCACTGTGAGTCCACTCAGGAAAGAGTCAGTACTAGATCCAGGAATTTCATAAAAAAAATAGCGTAATGAAAATAAAATTAATACGATACAAAACGTTCGAAAAATGGACATACATTAAGAAAAATAAACTACAAATACGAGGAAAAAATTTCAAGAGAGGGTACTAGAAAATGAGAATTGTGAAAGTAGTTGTACGAAACAAAATGAACAAATAAAATATTTAAAATATTTCGCGGGACAAGGTCCAAGTCCAATAAGACGAAGGAAAAGAATGAAGAGATTGATGGGTTTCAATAAACGTAAAGTAATAAACGTATAAGAGTAAAGGTGAGATGTATTGTTTAGGAATGTTAAGGAGAGAATAACAGAAAGTAAAATATTATGTAAAGAAAAAAGTGAAATTCTAAAACGAGTGTCTGGAGCGAGTACAAAAGTGAGAGCCCTGTGGGAGGCGTGGAGCGCAGCATGACAGGAAAGGGTTGGGCGAAGCGGGTGGAACGGCTGCACGGCGTCTTAAGTTTCTCGTAAGGCGAAGAAGAAGAAGAAGGTCTGTGCTGAATGGGAGCACAAGAGACGGGAATCCTCGTCAGAGGCAGCAATGCGGCGGACTTCCTCTCAGGCGGAAGCCGGACGGTCCCCGGGCGGATGGCACTCATGGAGAGTATCCGATGGAAAGTGCTGGCGAGACGCCAAGACACACACCGTAATTATCATAATGGAGGAGAATGAACACGATATTCAAGCAAACAAGAGATGTTACATACAAATAGTTATCATTCAAATATTATACGTCATCTCATCAGACTGTAGGCGGACCTAGGAACCATCTTGAGAGCTCAGGGTATCTTCAGACTCAGTTTTTAGAGGTGGTTATCTTCGAAAATAATGGGGATGAGGGTTATAGTGATGTTCATTCAAATGTAAATCGTATTAGTTTTTATTCCACGAGCACAACCATACATTATCAGGTATTGAAACCAGATATTAGAACTTCAAAGGAAACCACAAATCTCCCATTCTACAAAAATTACAAGAAAAAAAATCAATTTAATTAAAATTGACTTTGATTACTACATCTAATAAGAGAAATATAACTCCTTGCTGATAGTAACAGTAATGTCATGAATTCAGAAGAGTAATACCCCATGCTGAATAACACTAGAAACAGAGATCGCAAGCGCACCGATAATAACCTGATATTGTAATGTTACAACAATAATTTATATAAGCCATTTGTTTTCTTGTAATATTGAAAACTAAATCCCAAATATAAATGTCTTCCACGACAACCAAAGGCTAANAGTGTTGAATAAAAAAAGAAAAAAGAAACAGCGGTTCCCAAGAAAAACATTTTTTGACTTTCTTTACACACACGTTATTTATAAAGAAATATATGAGATGAATTTACGACTAGTTAATAAATATTTGTTGATATTCTTATAATGAACAAATAATTTCGAAGTACGTTTCCTTGAAATTTAACGAGTGCCAAAAATTCTCACAAATTTATTACAAACATTTCTACAAAATATTTATTTATTTATTATTTTATGCCTTTGGCGAGGTTCAGGTCATGAGGCCTGGTCTTCCACCAAACCGTTGGGCTTGGGTTAGGAATTGGGAAGGTGAGGTATTGGGTTGCCGGGGAATATTCTCACAAAAGTTACCTAAATGGTTCACATTGCCAATAGCGCTTGAGTTTATTTTATTCGGAAAAAGTTATAAAAGTGTTTGCAGTAACCGCGGTTCATATTAAATTGTGTACTTGCACAACAATTAAAATAAAACAATTAAGTTATTTACGACAGCGGTGGTCTAGTAGTAGCGTCTTCGCTTCAACGATTCCACTGAGCGCTAGAGCTTGGGTTCAAACCCTGCTTGCTTATTATTCTTATGCTTATTTCCAACCAAAGAAAAATCATTCCATATCTTTTGATTATCTGGATCAATGATGGATACAATGTTAAAATTGAATCAATTCATTTAAAATGTCTCTAATGGAATGAATGTACACCATAATAATAAGGTCCTTTAGAAATCTTTATTTTAAAAAGGTATAATAAACATATTAGACATTTTATAATACTACTATATAGTATATCAGAATTAAATAAAAATTACAAAAGCCGTAACGTCCTTTTAAATACTCGCTCCTTTCTGAACATTATGACATTTCTTTGCCATAGTGTATTAAAATATGATATAAATTGAAATACGAAAGGTTAAAGTTCTAGTTCTCCCTCCCCTCTAAATTTTTTAAATTCGAACACTGGTAATAAGAAAAACGTAAGATGTATTTGTGACGTGAGAAGGAAGGTCCAACGTGCGTATTCGCAATCATGTGTCTGCGGTGGAGCAACCCGATCAGTCCCCTCCACCACGACGCCGCACCCCGGGGAAATACAATCCGCGTCAACGAGATGGAATATCAGCCGAAGCGACGACGGGAGTCGACCCCGCGCACCTCGGGCATCCATCGCGCGAAGAAGGATTTGTGAGCACATCTCTGAACAGAGATATTCATTAGAAGAAGAGTGATAGAGGATTTCAAGTTTTTTTAATTACACGTTGGATGATGTCATTTTTATCCTGCAAACATTAGGCTTCGGATATTTATGCCACAGGGGAAACACTTCTCATAATTTATACGTAAGCGATTTTGGTTTCTTTCCTTACTAACAAGGTCTTGCTAATTTAGCGTTGAGCCAAGCAGCAAAATATGCAGCACTCAATTATTATACACTCCTATCCATTTTAGTTTTCTAACTTACGTTTAAATTAAAATGTATTCGATAAAATAATTACTCTTAGAATAACAACATGGATTAAATAAAAAATGTTTCGCATAGGAATTTTATCACCCTATCTTTTCTCTTAAATGCCGGCAATTCACAACGAAAAATAAAAAATAATCTTGACGAACATACAAAACAACAGAACAGTCAGATTGTTCAAAATTTACTCTTACTCTCACTTTTAATTTACCACATTCCTAATGAGTCCATAACATTGATTGATTGCTCAGCGAAGAAAGTCATCAGGTGAAACAAATTTTGAAATAAGTTTTAAAATGATATATAAATATATTACACAATGTTCAGTTATTACAATAATCCAATTATCATGATCATTTTCCGATAGAAAAACTCAAGTAGAATGATTTGAAACAGCAGTTGTCAATCGGTGGTTGGCGGACAACTGATGATCTGTGAGAAAACTTTGGTGCTCCACAGAAAAATCTGAACATTGCTTGCAAGTTTTGAACTTCTGTTAAAGAAATTTGTAAACTATTACAGAAATATCAATTTTTTTCCGAATAATATTAGGAAACAGAAAACTAATACTGAAAGTAAAACAGAAAAATTTCTCGAAAGCAATTAATGACCGATGAACAACCTCTTAAGATTTTGTTACTTCTATGAAATAATTATGCTTGATTAAATAAATATTTACAATTTTATTCTACGAAAAATGTATTTTAGTTGGGTTATGTTAAATAAGTACATTTCACATTTTCTAATCAAACTTTCTGCACGTGACAAACGCATTCCTCTTGAAAACGAATAAATAGGTGGCACAAAATGTTGGCGACCGCTGGTTTGAAGGATTTGAAGTGTTCTACCGATGAAGGAGAGACGAGAACCGTGCGAGGATGGAGCGAGGCGACTCGTCTTCCTGTTGTAGTGGTCACCGGCGGCAGCGCCGCGTTCACACAAGGACAATTCCCAAGGTGTCAGGTGGCGGCGGGCCACGACTCTTGCCCCGGAACGTCGCGCTCAGCTGTGCGAGGCGGTTCCGGCTCTGGCGACAACTGAATGGCGAAGGAAGAAAATGAAGGCGTTGCGGAGGAGATGAAAGGGACAGTGAAACAGACGGTAATAGTAACAATCGTTGTAGAATTCCAGATCAAGGGATTACCGTCGCCTTGTTTAAGTAGACTGCTGAATTGTTAATAAATAATTTCAAACAATCTTCTTGAGCAGACAATTTATTATTAAGTATTTCACCGCCACAAACAAAACCACAATCTGCTGCATATACTTAATATATATTTTTTAAATTGGGGCTTTTGACAAGCACTAAAGTCCCAATTTAAATATATATATACACTTTATAACTTTAATATTTTATAACTTTAAAACTGGATACTTTAAAACAGGAATAAAAATCACAGTGATTTTTAAAATTCTTATTTTCATGTGTGTTAAAGTTTTAAAGTATATACAGCAGAATGGGGTTTTATGTATGGTGGTGAAATTGTAAACAATAAATTGTCTGCTCAAGAAGATAGTTTTAAATTATGTATTAACTGATAAAATGTATTGAATTTTAATGTACTTTAACAGCATAAACATATACATTAAATATGATTAATGTAAATAAACTTAATTTTTTAAATTTATTTAAATTAAATTTTTAACAATTCTCAGTCCTACTTTCCTTGTCTGCCAAGCCTATGTGAGTCCAATCTAAGACAGTCGAATTTTGTTACAAATGCGGACGAACGGGCACGAAGATTATGTCGGTAGCTTTGAAGTACTTTAATGAATAATTCATTTACACATAAATAATTAATTTAATGTACGTTTATTATTGGTTTTCAGTAATAAATTTAATAAATATTTTCTCCAATAAAATTTAATAAATATCTGTACTCTATTTTTAAAAAGTTGTGGGTGTTTTCTGTGTAGTGTAAGATAGGGATCGGGTTCCAGATCTTTTTTCGGTTTCTCCTTTGGGTACATTTTCCAATAAATAAAGTCTCTTCATTACTTTTGAAGAGTAAAGAAGTCCATTGTCCTCTCCATGGTCATACCTTTGCTTGTCTTGTTTTTTAACAATCAATGATTTTTTAAAACAATGAACTACAGCCTTTGCCAACTGATGTACGCGGTCCACGAAACATTTTTGCGCAAGGAATAGTATACTTTACATTAATTTTTTCATAAAAAGTTGGAGGATGCAACTTCGTCTTATAAATCTATGCTGTCAGAATTTATATTTGACGTGACTTGTTCGGTGAGAGAAAATAGAAAATTGTGTTTAGAATCACCCCATGATACATCAAAGTATGAAAACATTTTACCATTATACTAAATATTTAAAATACTTATTAAAAGTAAAGAAATAAAGTAATTAATTGTCCCAGCTCTAATTAATATACATTTGTTAATGAGGATTAAAATATCGCGTTACAAATAAATAAATATGACCCATTAGCTTTATTCGTCGGGTAACATTTTGCCAAACCCCATCCCGTTCCGGTCCGATTGATCGAAAGTGCAGAGAAATGGCCCGCAGACTAAAATAACTTGGTCAGTGCTGATTTAAAATATTAATGATGTAAAACGTTCGGAAAATCAGAGCCTCTCGACGTGATTTAACTGTATGGTATTGAAGATTATTTTGTGAAAGGACTGGAAGTCCACTTCAAACTCCCAACAAAAAATCATTTTTGCCTCCGATGACTCAGGGCATGCTTGCTCGCCACTGAATCACTTCTGGTTCACGTCCCAGCGGGGCCAGAAAAAGTTGTAGTTTTTCATTTTAATGTCCCATTTCATATACAGCTGTGACAATTGAAAACAAACACTCCTTCTATCCACCTCCTACTCCTCCTAGAATCACTAACTCTTACTATTACTAACTACTCCTACTCACACCTCTACTTGGACAAAGTTATCGGTAAACACAGCTCACCTCCTACCTCCTATCGCCCCATGTAGATAAGCTTCAATAGCACGCTACATTTCCCATTTATAAATACTACAATTCAAAAAACATTATTAAGAGTGACCAAAGCGATGGGAAATGTAAATATGAATGAGGTAATGCTGAAATAAGCGCCAAGTTGAAGGACACGGAGGTTGAGGGTTCAAGATAATACTCGACTCGTATGTAACGGAAATAGTTGTAAGGGAGTAGCTAAAACTATAAGGAAGAGAGATAATGCGTAAGATGGAGAACGAGCGAGAGTGTTGAATACTAGAACACTAGAAAAAGAAATAATACACATTTGAAGATCGAATGGCTTTTAGACGAGTTTTGTGACTGTCACATATGAATTCAAATTCAGAAGTTTCTGTAGAAACGAAACGAAAAACACAAAACGTTAGGGAGACCTAGGCGAGATTTCTGCTTTAAAAGGACTAATTGAGATAAATATTAACTTTTTGGCATCCCTATACTATAAATAGCAGTTAAAAATGTTCATGATATTATAAATTTAAAATAGTATATTTTTTATTTTTAAAACTTTCAACGACCAAATGTACTTGTGTTGTAATATCCGGTAAATGCAATACAATTTTAAGTGTATGGATCAAAAGAAAGTTAAGTGAAAGGTAACGCAAAAATAAAGAANTGGTTAACTCAACACTGGGCTCTAATGACCTTGTTGTTGACGAGCCCTTAAAGCCCCCCCCCCCCAAAAAAAAATTTTTTGACACATATTACAAATTGCCATATAACAGCAAAAAAGTTTAAAAACATCGTAAGGTATTATGATGAAAACATCAAGTTCTTGAAATGAATACAAACATATGGTGTTTATCTTTAGTTCCCGTTGTATGTGAATAGCAATGAGGTATTTTATAAGAACGAAAAACAAGAAAAATCATAGCAATAAATGTGAATAATTACATGATAATAACTAAATCAACAAAACGCACACCACTGGCAAATGTTTAAATCTAAAAATCTTATTTTCAGCGACACGCATTCATGATAAAACGAATAAATTGGCATATTTATGAAAATGAGTTTCATATTGTTTTTAAATCAACACTGGTGTACTATGAACCACAACTAAAACATATAACATGATAAGTTTTGATATTTTGAACCTGAAATGTACAGTCTCATCAACATTTCTTTCCTTCTCATTCCTATTCCCTTGAAACAGCTAAAATTTCCGTAATCACTTCACACAATAAGTAACCGTTAAGAATCACCTGAACCACAACACAAGATTGTATAAAAAGCGTTCGGCAATATCAAATCCCGACACCTGCCGTTCTTCAAAGCGCCCTCGCGACCTACAAGCACGTGTAGCCCGAGGCGCTCCTAACGGATCCTCGTCGAGTCTCCTTGCAAAGCGCGATAGCGGACGCTAATAGCAAGTCTTCCATACAAGGAAGGAATTCACAGGATGAATTGTTTCGCACCGGAACGAACCTGTGCTGTCACTTTGACCCACATACCAAGATGATTCGGGAATAGTCACTAGTGAATGCAATCATCAGGAATGATCTTCACTCAAAATAACTATAGGATTATTGGCACTTAAATATCACTATGATACATAACTACGAATTTTTGTTGATATTAAGAATCACGTCAGTACAAAAAAAAACAGAAAAAATATCAAAATTTTTGTAATTACTATACATACTGAAGAATTTCTCGGTGAGCAACGTAAATAATACAAGGTCAAGTAATAAACACTTGCTCTCACAAACGGTTTCATTAACGAACGTGCAAAATTTTCGTATTTTATTTTACGCACGATAAAAAAAAATAATTACATTTGAGAAAAGAATTTTTGAGGAAAAAATTTTCGATGCACCAAACAAACATTTTTCAATACAAAACTAGTAATTAATTTTAAAGTTATTAATAAATTATTATGAATAAAACTAATGGTTTGAATAAATTTCTCAAATTTTTTTAAAATTAAGTAATTAAATTTATGTAATAGCGATTCCGGACTTTGTCTGCATAGATTCGCACAGGATGCTATTATTCACATTCACATTCACATTCTGTCTGTCTTTAATGTCTTTTGGGAGAACAACGAGTGATAAACATCTTTAAACATGACGTACATAGATTACTATGTTGTTTATTGTAAATAACTTAGGATCAAAATTTTCAGTTGATCGCAAAATGGTGAATTATTACGCACTGAAAATACACCACTTGACAAACACATTTACCGCAGAATAAACATTTTTTTCAAAGCTTGTTTGGAAACCTCTGAATTCGGGTTATTAAGCTGACAAAATACATCAACAGTACATATTACATAAGTGAGCTCATTTACATTTGACATAAATACAATAAATTTCATTTTCATTTTTCAATTATGTTTTTTTCTTAACTAAAACTCTCGCATTCCTCAATTCTAGACTCAATAAGAACTTCTCTTAAATCAGATAGCAACACCATTCCTTTGTCTTTAATGTTCTTGATGACCTCTTCTCTCTATTGATCAAACTGAGGACATGTCCAAATAATGTGAGCAATATCCTACTGTTCGTGTCCACAGAAGAAACTGGAGAGGTCTCTAACAATTCCCTTGCGGGTCAGAGATGCTGCTAAACTACTCGTATAGCGGTTTGATCTTATCGTATTTATATAGTATCAATGATATATCGCGTCAATCTTCTCCTTTTAAACCATGGTTATTTGGATTATTTATTACAAATATTCTTTCCCTCAGAATAAACTTGCCACAAAAAACACCGAGAATCAATATGTTACTCCCAAGAAAAAAAAGTAGTATTCTATTTTCTTTGTCCAATGTATTCTATGAGTCTCTCGGTTGATCACTCTTTCAATATGCATTCCTCTGGCCGGATAACCGCGTTATACATCTCTTCGTCCCGTTACAAATTACAGTGCGTCGCTTAGTAACAGGACTACTCTTTGAAAAGTGGCATGGTAGCTGAAAAGTCTCTTCGCCTCTTCCCCTATACCTCCCCCGCGTGCACTCACCCTCTGACGAATCCACTCCCTTATCGTATCGGACGAATTCTGTAGCACATGAGGCACTTTCTTCCTAGGCATTTTATCTTCATCCTTCAAATCTCACTACGAAGTGAGTGTCCCGGACTCTGTTAAGTATACTTCTGGCCAAAACTCCGCCTTACTTCTTACAACAAAGAAGCAACCAAATATGTCGTTCCTATAGTCAGTTATGATCGAGAGTGCATACAAAAATTATGATTTTTGCAGTTTGTCCGAATTTTCCGACTCTCCTTTGTAATTGTCCCGAATTTTTTCTTAAAATCTTTCTCTGGACTATAACAAACAGAAAAAAAAAGAATTATGCTCATCCATCGTTCTAACTGTGAGTTGTGGTCTCGAGATCATACAAACATTCCACAGAAAAAAGCATAATCGGTTTTTCCCGAATTTTTCAATTTTCCGGGAAACTTTTCCAATTTTTCTTTCCTTAAAAACGTTTTTCTGACTATGACTAAATTTTTTTTAAAATATAGCCAAATTGGTCTAGCCGTCTCTTACCAACAAACAGCATTTATTTTTTATTTAGATAACGATCAAGGGAGTAATGTTGCCTCTGAATACAAATTTCGTCATCGAGACTCCACTTTCTTTCTGTACCCTTTCTAAAAGAGATACTGCTGGTTTTCAAAGGTCACATTTCGTTTAATTGAGTTAATAAAACTAAATAAATAATTATTACGTACAAAGCTAAAGNATAAGAGACAGGAAATATTCTTCTCAATTTCATCTTTAGAATGTTAATATTGTTTACAGAAGATTTAGTTCTGGTTTCCATTTTATTATCTACCATGTTTTTTTTGTGAATAGTAAGTTTCGTTTCTATTTCGTTTCTTTTTATTCCTCTTCCATTTGGTCTTCACAACCATTTGCCGCTTGACTGTCACTAAAAGAGAGGGTATGAAAGTTGATCATTCATCAAGCATGCATGTCTTCATTCATTATCTTAATTATCCGTAATTCACAATCATGTAGCAAATTATAACATCCAAACATTTTTAAATTGCATTAAAGTCTTCATTTTAATGCAGTGAGAAGACTACAGGGTGTAAATGATAGGGAGCGAGTTTCCTGGCTAAGGGCGTAAGATTTATGAACGTAAACTAATTTCGTTTGAACCAACCAATCACTCTCTTATTACAGTCACTCATCATACTTCACCTTCATCGAAAACACAAACACCGGAAAAACCTGTAACACGAATGCTTCCATATTAAATCACTGTTGACCACAATGAGAAAAGGAAAAATAATAGATTTTGTGTACCGTAGTTTCACCCGGCTATGATCCAACGTCCTACCACTTTCTCGAGGCTATTGCTCTATTCTTTCCCAAATCACTTCTAGGGATGAAAAACTGTGAGCAGATTCTAATTGAGTCGTATTTTCATGGTCCATAGTGACTGTTTTTACTACCTCCAAAATAATGTTTTTAGTTATTTCCGCACCATAACCCTGACATCCAATGATAACACGGGATCTTCTCGAACTTTTTTGCGATTCCAGTCCCCACAAACGAATTTGTCGATCGCATAGTTGAGCTTCATCCTCACTTATGTCATGGGACGTTGTTGAAACCATTCTGAGAATGATATAATATTAGTAACGACTCTTGAACCAAAAAATCTTTCAATGCAATGTGTGCAAAATTAAATAACAAAACACGAATCACTACGTATAGTCCTGAAAACACGAATCCACCATGTCCGACCCAACTTTCTCGAATTGTCTACATTACCAACATATTCAATTTTCTTCTTCTAATATTGCCTAATTAACTTTTAACATCTGATTATTTAATACAGAATGGGAAAAGTAAAACTGTCCCGGAAGAGAATTTTAACCCAGTCCAGGAATTGACCCTTTTTAATGAACAGGAGAACTGCCCTTTAAAGAAAATGCTGTAAATGACCACTGGCAACGTCGATGAAACAATCAGTTGCTGTCACACGTTTCCGCATGCTCTGTCCCGTGTTCTTTGCTGCGCCATTTCGTTTGTGTAAGTGAGAGGAGCAGACCGTTATGCCCAGAATCTGTTTAATCTATTTGTAGACCAACTCGCGGAAGATGAACGACTATATGGATATTTTCAGCAAGACGGAGCAACAGCAAATACCGCCTTGAGAACCTTGTCATAGGCGCATGAGGTGTTCGGTGAGGAGAGGACAGACAGCAGAGGCAGTAATATCTCCTGGTCCCCTCGATCACCTGATCTCTTTCCTTATGATTGTTACCTTTGGGTTTAATTGAAGGGTCAGGTGTACTCAAATAATCCTCACACACTGGAATAGCTACAGCAGAACATTGAAAATCCTATTGCTGTCACTCCTCAAGCAGAGCTTCTACGCCTGCCGCAGTTTGATAAATCGAGCACAGTGCTGCATCGACATCAACTGAGGTCATTTCAAGCATTTTTTGTGATGGGCAGTTCTCCTGTGCATTAACAAGTGTCAATTCCATTTCAGTTTTATAAATATTTTTCGGGTTAGTTTTATTATGCCCACGATTTTTCATATACGATAGCTCATATATGATTTTTTTTTTAATTTGATATATAGGTGTGTAATAAAATCCCTACTGTAGTCCATCATACACTACCAGGCAACATATCAGGCAAATATAGCAGACAACAGTCAATATATTTCAATCAAATGTATAAATTTTCAAAAAAAGATTTTACATTCTTCTTTTCATTTAAAAAGAACAACTAATTCCTTCCAAACTTTGCACCATACAAGTTGAAAATTAAAATACAAACTAAATGGTGTCTAGAAGGGTCGTTTTATGGACATTGGACAAACTACGTTCCAACACACAACTACTATCTCTATGCATACTTAAGTAGTACTTTAATAGTCCATTAAATGTAATATTTAGTGGGTTGTTTATGTATCTAATATAAATAACGAGGTTCGTAAACATTTTGAATAGAATATTTTAAGTTGGGTATTTATTGAAACATGATATTCACAGTTAATAGTAAAGTATATAACTGCATCATTTTTCTGGATACAACATTAGATTCGACACGGTTCCACAACCAAAGAATTCCAATATATTACTCTTCATTGGATTCTTTCCAAAGAAACAACAGGATGCAAAAGCAATTTACCCGTGATCACCAATTCGTAAGCTCCTCTGACATTCAATGTAACCCGCTATTAACATTTTGTATACCCTGATGTACAACCCGAAACTAGAAGGGTGAATTACTCCTCCGGAAATCATCAATCGGCACGAGATGTAATTCCTGAACAGCTTCGGTCTGATTGTACCGCGAAGGGATCTCCAAGGTAATCCAGGAGAAAACTACATCGTCAGATCATGAACATCGGGGATGTCATTTTATAACAAATACACTAGTATATTAAGACATCAGATGCATAAATACGCTAATACATTACAACACTAAATACGATAGTGTACTAGAATAGTAGCGCCCTCACTCCAACGTAATATATTATGTAGAATGTTTATGTAATAAAAAATGATAAAACATTTTACATTAATGGTCCTCAGTAGCGTATCTATGGGGAGGGGACTAAGAGACCTANCCCCCCCCCCCCAATTGAACCTGAACTTTTAACATATAAAATTGAAGATGATAAATGACATACTTTGTAAAAGTGTCACCAGATTAATAACTGTTATTAGTTATAATTAATATTGTTATTAATAATACCATATTAATAAAATTAATAATACCATATTGATAACTTTAATAAATAATTGTTATTAATAATACCAGATTGTTAACTATTTTTTATGCATTTTATTTAAAAGTAATATTTATAAAATTTGTGTTGTAAAAATGCTCCCCGGTTAGCTCGCCCCTTCGATTACGGTCTAGATCCACTACTGGTGGTCCTTTCATGTTTCCTATGTTAATATCCCAAGTTCACTGAAAAGTCCAATTCTATTTGGAGAGCCACGTACGGCTCATCAAGCGTATTTGGATAGCCGCAGTATAAAATCAGTCACTGGTTCTCTTGCTACGGCAAGTGGCACAGGATCACGAAAGCTCTCCACATCCCTCACGCCGACCTTCCATCGGAATCCAGTAGAGAGAACGCGAGAGTACAAACACTCGGCGCCCGCGAGCGGCCAGCACGTCATTAAGTCCGCACTTGCAGGTAGATGATTACTACCTGCTGCCGACACCGAAGCAACGCAAAGCTCATGGACTGCCCTCTGCCTGCTCCGCGAAAGGTGAGTGTTTGTTGGTGTGCGTGGGGGGGGGGG
>NNCF01125983.1:672000-707675 GCA_002313205.1 Laupala kohalensis | reverse complement strand
TATATATATATATATATATATATAAAGCTATTCTACCTTTTCATACATTTCCTTGAGTTAATCTTGAATCTCTTGGAACTTGATTTTGCTTCTTTGAAGTTAGTGTAAGAAATTTAGTTCAGATTTTCTTTCTAAAATCTTTTGGATTACGAGCACTATTTCTAATATGATCAGTGTTTACGGACACATGTTCCGCACTTTTTCATAACTCATTAGTCCAAAATGAGAAATGCACCATAAAAGTACTTCGTCTTATTAAAAATTATCCTTTTAAAAGCTAACAGGATTACTTCCGTAAACTCAATATTGCCCAAAATCAACATTGCATCTATAAAGTTGAAAAAATGAAAAAAAACTTATTCCATTTCTAACAAATACTGAAGTTATTGTGTCATAAAATAATCCAGCGACAATAAATATTTTATAATCTAATATTGTAAAAAACCCTATATAGGAAATAGTACTATTGGAAAAAGATCACAGAAATAATAGACGACTTTCGTTTGCCTAAACTGAAGTAAAATAAATATAAGATTTCTTTTCACTGCGTTGCTTAAAATTTAATTGAATATGAAAACACTACAACAGTTCCGCTAACATTTTTGTTTAAATTATGGTAAAAGAGTTTGGTTAAAAAAGACCGTTCTCTGTAAATCTAGAATAAATGGGAAATTTCATTCTCTTCCAACCTTTTATAGGATACTTCAGGTTCAGTCTCTACGAAACAATGCGATTCTAGTAGAAATGTGTGATGTGTTGTTATACTTATTTTTAACACGAAAGAGTTGTAATGTTAAACTTTTATGAAATATTTTATTTATGATCATTGATATTATTCCGAGATTTTAGATTTTAATTTCGGAATATACTTTGAGTTTATTCATGTCAGACAATTAAATAACTATGTTAATTTATGACAAATGTTAACGATTGTTAATATTGTCAATAATTAATGAGAAAAAGGATAAAAACCTTTTAAATCAAAAAGTGTTATTATTGTTAACATTAAAATTACATATCTATTTCACCGCTTAAACACAATTCACAATTTATAAAAATCACTGACAACTTCCTGGAAGTTTATTTATTTTCTGGACGAAATTGTTGTTGATGTGATATCTGAGTTTTCGTCGATAATTCGTCGAAAATAATCGGAAAAACCGAAACCGACATAAACTAAGGGATTTTTTAAAATAACTCAATAAAATCCAATGAATTTGTTTCAGACACTCCAAAAAGATATTTTTTTCATAATAGGCAAAGTATTAAATCTAAAAGAACACGAATTTAATATAAAATAAGATTAAAGGTTATAGGAATTGATGGGATGGTCCCTAACTTGCTTCCGGAGAGTAAATTAGGGCCATTCCACGTCTAATCAACACATTTTTCATATATTTCTTATATGACCATCTCAAATGTTGATAAATTTTTGTAGGGAGGTAGCAATCATACAGATGAAGAAAAGTACTGTAAAATTTTAACCCGTTTGGAAGTTACAACAACGTAAAGTTCAAATAAAACGCCCCAAACCGGCTGTGTACAAAACTTTTGAATTGCTCCGGAGGCTCCCCTATTACAGTGTATTTAATGATCTATACAATGATATGCTATATGGCATAGGTCAAGGGAGAGAAAAGATTAATATATTCAATCAAACTTCATTTTTAATTTCTCAAAATGCGCATTTTTGAAAATTATTAAATTAATATGTGAAATAATTTATATCCTTGTTAATTATTTGAGAAACTGAGAACGTGGGATGAAAATGAGTTTCGAGTTAAAACAATAAAATAATCTAGGTTTCTTACCGCGTACTGCGTGCGAAATTAGAATTTTTCACTTGATTCTTGCTGTACACAATTATTATGCTAAATATTGCTCCAGTATGACAATGCAATGTATATATTGCCAGATAAGCGTCTCATTTTGATATCACTGTAAAAATCATAATTAAGCTGTAAAATGACACATCTTCCAGCTCTATATTTCAATTAGGGGAGCATCCGGAGCAATTCAAATGCTTTGTGTACAACCGTTTTGGGACGTTTTGTTCAAACTTCCAAACGGGTTGAAATTTTACATCAATACTCCGTACTTTTCTTAATCTGTATGGTGGCTGCCTCCTTTCAAAATTTTATCTAAATCTGAGATGGTGAAGTTTAGACCCTGTGTTTTTTTGACATGGAATGACCCATTTCTTTATTGTCCTCCATGTGATCTTACGCAGTTTGTACTACTTTTTTTGACAATAAATTTATTATTATTAAATATTACTGTTCGGAATAAATTAATATGTAAGTATACTCTCCTCACGGATGTTAGGTATCATATCAATATACGAGGATTCATTCCTCATCATGATCTTATGGGACCAGCTTCTGAGTCAGAAGAGCTTTGTCACTCAATGAAACAGTCCAAAAGAATTTTTGGTTTTGGAAGAAAGTTTCTGTCACTTCTGAAAGATTTGTCAAAAATGGGACAAAGACTTGATGTTAAACAAGTGTGCAATTATTTTTTCCCATAATTATCAATGAAGTGACGTTGGCACACAGACGAAAACCGAATCAAATTTTTTCCCGAAAAAAAAATCGACTATTTAAAGGTATTACTGTATTAATAGCATCATCGTTTACCGAAGATAATATATTTTAAACCACGATGAGCTCAAATCATTTAATATTGATGACAAGTTATGCCATGAGTTATGATCATGTACTTAATTTGATCAAGGCCATAAAAACATTTCTCTTTTCTTCATTAAATGGCAACTCCATTTTAGCCCAAAAATAAAAGTCAAACACTCATGTTTAATTAATGAAAACATTAAAATTCATCTTTCAAACTTCGTCCATAATAGAATTTATTGTCAGAGGCAGTCCACTTCAGCGGAAACATAGCCATTCCATCTCCGCACAAACACACCGCATCCCCGCCTCCCTCCGAGCAATTACAAACATTGGAGAGAAAGACTCGCACCCTAGGGCCTTGTCGGCAAATTGGCGACTTGCAAACGCCACCGTCGCGTCGCCACTCGGTCCAGATGCCTCCGGTAGTTGGCTACACTGACCCACGAGTCCCATAAGTCCAAGGGCGTTCAGATGAAACGGAGAATTTCATTTCGATGGAGTACGGCATGGCGGGGCGTCGCCGGGACTAGGTCGGGACCGCCATGCATATTTAAGCGCTGTGCACACCCCCACTCGCTGGGTTTATTTTCGAGACGAACCCAATTTTTCATGCGACTTTAATAACGCCGGGGAATGTAGTGGGGCTACGCGACGGCAGGTTCATGAGTGGTCTGAGGGGGGAGGGGCAAAAGTAGCCGAAGGCGGACAGAACGAAAACGAAACCGGAACGGTGGAGACTCTTCCCACGGTGCGTCCGCAGGTAGAGGAGGAGGAAGGGGATGGAGACGAATCAGTGGCACAGGAAGAGGCACAGACGAAACCAGGAGACAGAGACATCGCACCGTATTCCATAATCATACGTGCACACTAGTATAGGAACGTTTCTGCAAGAATCATTCATGTGCTTAGCGCCAAAAATAAGAATCAATCAATTCCATTGTAGTTTTTGTAAATGGGAAATGTAGCGTGCTATTGAAGCTTATCTACATGGAGCGATAGGAGGTAGGATTTGGGTGGTAGGTTATTGTTAGTAGGTAGGCCGCGTAGCTGGACATGGAGGGGTTAGTAAATAGTTGTTGTTATTGATAGCAGCAGGTGGTGGATAGAGGAAGGGAGGCTCGCTTTTCAGTAGACACACCTGTATGAACTGGGACATTCATATGAAACTCAACAAATTCTTCTGGCGCCACCGGGAATTGAACTCGGGATTACTTGGTGAAAAACAAGAACACTACCACCTGAGCCACCATGAAATACACTAACGACAGACTCGAATTTGAAGGAGATAGTATTTCCAATAGCAGCGTACAAGATCCCGAAGGAGGCCTACGCGGGGCCGTGCCTGGCGCTCGCCAGTTAACCGGTGATTAACCGGAGCCCCCGCATTCTTTGCTGGAGGCTACACATGTATTCAGACTCATTAGGGCAGGAGGTGCATTCCCTGCGGCAGGTGTTAGAATGACGGGTGGCGGGCGGCTAAAAACGCACCACGGACCGAGGAAGGAGAAGATGCGATCGCTGACCTGAGAGGAGGAACCCACGCCCATATGCGGGAACATCACTTAAGGTATTATGTCCGTCAACGCGAGGAGACTAAAATATCCTCCAAAAATGTTCCAGATCATAATTTGAACCATTCCCTATCGTGGAGATGAATTTTTATACCCTTACGGTGTAAAATTTTGGATTATTTGACTTATACACAACTATGGGCCTCATTTAGATTGTTAATTTCTTAAATGTAATTTCTTTCTCGTTTCTTGTGTACTAATTTTCTAAACATTTTGTTCCGTTTGTGTGTACATTTTACAAAAATTTGGGGAAGATTTTTATTTAATTTCTTATTATCGTGTTATGTATACTATTATTATGTCTTCTTTTCCATATATCACCGAGCATTGCTCAGTACCAAATTAATACATTATTATTTATTATTATTATTAATCTGTGAATAAAATAAACTTTAAATTAATATGGGCTTATGCGAAGAAACTATATGTTTGATATCCTGACAAAAGTACCGGCTTTACAAAGCAAAAATACAACAAAAACATAGCCAATGAAAATAGATACGCATTGACTTAAAGATTTTCATACATTACACGGCATTTGAAAGAATAAATCTACAAAAACTGCGGAAAATACTGATCTACTATCATGTGATTGAAGAAATGTGATTCTCGTCAAAGGAAGAGTCAAACAAAAACCTAACTTTAGAATAAAGTTTAAAATTCACATAATAATTGTCCAAATGCAATAGTAAAAATCAGTGGTGCGTATTATTACTTACTTAGAACTCCTGCGATGAATGTGTTTCGTGAATGGTAAGCAAGTTGACTTCAGCCAACGCGGATGTAATACCTCAAGAGGACAAGAGGTTAGCAATTATATTCAGGACCTGACATGTACAAAACACAGAAAATGGTACAACCCAAACAAAAGTTTTATGGAAATAGTCTCTGGACACGGAAATTTTCACGCATAACTGTATTTAAAAAACACAAACAAAAAACACAATATGCATTTGTCGCGAGATGATAAAACTCCAGATCACGAGTTCTCTGGGAATGTCCTTTGTTTGGCTCTGAGAGAAGAGAATTTCTAAATGAATATATGCCTTGTGATATTTACCACTATACATCCCACTTGAATTGGGATGGCTACAAGAAAGAACTTCTTCTGCGGCGCAACAGCCCGGTACACGCCATGGTATCCTCGTTTCGTTTAGAATGAACTCCATTTTTATTTTGTAAATTATCAATTTTTTATTTGTTTTGTTGCAACAAAGAAGAAGACGAAGAAAGCAAAAAAATTAAATAAAATAAAAACAAGAAGAAGCTAATGAAAAAGGATAAACCCCTAAAATGACTTTGTTGGGTGCAGGGGGTGAATAATGTGAAAAAAAGATACGTAAACATCACGTAAGGACTAACTGAAGATCTCGCGTATTTCTAGGAAACTCATTAAATGAAGAGAGCATACTTCAATCTTCTTCTTCTTCAGTAGCACTACGACCCTAGCTGGGTCTTCGCTATCTCAACTTATTGCCTCCATCTCTTCCTGCCCTGCGCCTCTCGCTTCCACCCTCTGACGCCTATCCTCTCCTACGTCGTCACTTCAATCACTCAGCATAAAAATGATTAGAAATAATAAATAAAAAATCTTTTTAAAAAGAAGCTTTCCTTTAAACCATGTTCTAAAGCGAATGAAAGAAGTACAGGTTTTCATTAAAGTAATGCAACGCCAAATTCTAATACCTCCATACGTATTTCATATTAGTAGGTCCTAATAAAAATAAACGTACTTACTATCTTTATCGCTGAAAATGATTTAATATTTCACGTTAAATTATCTGTCTTCAAAAAGCTTGTCATGCGAATTGTAAAGAAAATACATACTTCTGCAAGTAATTACCATCCAAAAACTGTCCCATGAAATGAATTGGCATCTACTTTTAAGAATATATCATTTTTCTTCTCTAGATATAAACATTACTTGCACCTCTAAATAGAGGAGTAATTTAAATTTCTTTTTAATTGCTTAAACATGAAATTCGCTTCTCTTAATTTTTCACGTCTACGAAAAACACAAAATGAAATTCGAGACAGTAATAGATATAAACTATAAAATACTTCTGAATTAATAAAAAAATTCATTGTTGGAAAAGGATAGGAAAACAAATAACGATATCAAAGAGATTTTATCATTAGGGCACAATTAACTAAATAAACATAGTTTTCTAAATAAGTATTGAAGCGTAACTACTTCCCTCTTTTCTCAAATCTTGAAATGATTAAACCCTTGACTTTTATTTTAATATTAAATGAAGCATACAAAAAATACAAAAAGAACCACAACTATTTACTTCTACAATAGTGATGAAAATGGTCACTTTAAAATTATTAACACGTTTACATGAAATTTAAATTTAAAATAATCATTTCCATTCACAAAATGAATCGTTTCTTGCACCTTCAAATCATTTAGAATCACTAATGCGACGCTGAAAACAATTTCATGGTGAAAAGTAGTTGAAAATTGACTCTTTTATATTACAGAACGTGTAAAGTTCCAGTCAATTTACATAAGCTATTGCTCATTCTGCCTCTATCCGCAGACAAATCCATTCCAATGCCGATGTTTTTGAAAACCATATGATGCATTCATCATTTTTTAAGAAACACATTGAATCGATCACTATCAGCTTTAAACACTATTTTTTCAAATATTTTCTTCAAGAGTGTTGCCGCAAACAATATGATGAACTAATATGTTACACATCTATTAGGGATTCATTGGAGAACATTTTCTGAGGAGAGATTTTTTGCAAAAATAAAATAGTGTTTTTTAAGATGAAAATAAATAATATATGTTCTATTTTAGCGGTGAGAGAAAGTAAAAAGTTTCTTTTTCATCCATCCACTTCATAACGAATTTATATTAAAATTAACTTCGTTCCATTTCCAAATTATTTTATATAAGTTTAATATATTAATATACAAATGAACCAAAGCTAATTTTTTAGTTAAACCCGAACAGGAAGGGCAAGAAAGGGACCACTCCGTTACTGTGCCTTCAGCAATAGGAGGAAAATTCGTGAACATCGTCAAAGTGAGTTATTGCAATCTAGACACATTGAAAGGAAATACAAATACAGTGGACCCGTGGTAATATTTCGAAAACCGCAAAACTCTATAGAAAAAGGTTTCATAGTATGGACTGATGGGCAAACCTTTACATTTCCTTGTATCGCGGATAATTTACTGTTTTATACAATTTCAAACATTATCAAAATGTGATATGACAATTCGGCCTCCAGTCAGAGTTATCATTGTTATGGCACCTTTTCTTTTTGGAAATTGGCGGGAGAGAAAGGAAAAGTTACCTTTTAAAATACATATATGGAAATGCAATTGTCTTAAAATTCAGCAAATTAGTACATGTAGTTTAAGATCGAAAAATACACGTTTAATAAGACTCAAATTACAATTTATCCTCAGAAATTTATAATAAATAATTAACTCTGAAATTGAGAAATATTGCAATAATATATTAATATCAATATTTACTTACGTCTTGAAGTTATAAAAAAAATTGTAATACACATAAAGTAAAGTTCTGGAAAATTAACACAATAAATTATCAAAAAAATATCGATTATGTGAGTCAGTTACCTCGTTCGATTAAATTATTTTTTTATGAAATTTCTTATTAAACCTATTATTAACAACGAGCGCCTTCCACTCTCCGAAATGAGTGTTTTTCAAGATTTTTGAGCACTTGTCCTCTCGAGTGGACGAGTTAGGAAAGACGTTGCGTTTTAAGTCATAAAAGGGCCTTTAAGTGCTTCCAGGAATGTAAAACAACGCCGCTTGAAGGTTTGGGAATGTGGCACGAGTAAATAGGGTGAGCTCCCTCTGACCCACAAGCAACCGACTTCTTTATTGACTCGGACAGTGAAGCATCGCAACGAGCGACAGAGCTCGGCAACCTGTCATAACCCAAGTGGCGGGAGATAATATGGGTGGAGTGATTTCATTCAATTAGACATTCATGACGCCACGAATAAATTGTGTCGCTTAGGTGACTAAACCAGTATTCAAGGAACTGCCACTGATCATTTTACGTTCTTCTACTCCGAGGAAAAGCAAAGACTATTTTTAACTATAGATGCTAATAATAAGAAAGAATTATTCCAGAGTACACAAATAAACGCTTAGATGTAATTATAACAGAAAGAAAAATTATAATACTTTGAGTGGGAAAATATGATGGTACAAAAATAACAAGATATTAAAACATTTTTCTTTAGAGACTGAGATTCTTTCTTCTGTTGCTTTCACAAGCTCTAGAATCCTGTTCTTAATTCTTATTACCAGAGTTTGCGGAAGGCAGGTTCGATGACCAGTTTCCGAGTAAGAAAACTCTGATGCACACTTTGTTGTGACGGTTGAAACGCGTGAATTATGAAGACCAATAATGTTAAGATTCTCGATTATGAAGGTGCATAATCATGCATAATCTAAAATTGAAACTCATAGTTTCGCTTCAAGATTTATTACAAGAGAATAAGGGAACTTATATAAGGAAACGTAAAGGTTTCCCAAACTTACGGAAACTTACAAAAAAATTAGGATCCGTTAGAATAAGGTTTTCAACTAACTATACAATGCAATTGAAATGTAGTATCTGTTGTTAAACTTTCATGTCATTTATTCCTTTGTATGAAGACAATTCTAATAAGAATATTTTTACAGTATTGCAAAGAATAATTAAAATTTTTATATTAGTGCATATTGAGAAATATTCAAATAATTCTAGTTTGAAATTTTACTTGTAAAGAGATAAAAAATTAAGAAAGCACTGAAAAAGGGAATAATACACCAAAAACATGTAAGTGTATTACTGATAAAATATTGTTAACGTTCGAACGATGAATCATTCAACGATGAACGACCATCATTCAAAACATAAATTATTGGTTAAAAACTGGAGAAAGAGCGAACTCACCGTGAGATAGCTCGAAGGCGGAGAATTCGCCTGAAACTTGTTTAGTTTCTAGAAGAGACTCGCAAGGAGTGCCTCGGGCGCTTTCTGGAACAGCCTACGAAAATTTACGTACTGAAAAAGACACTCAGGTGGTGATCGCATCCCGCACCCTACACAATGGAAGACCGAACTTGAAGAATCCAATACATTCGTTTACTTTTTGTTCTAAATTCCATCCTTCAGGGAGAAGAAATAGTAGTGGAATTTGGAGGAGCACGCATACACGATCTTTATCTCAAAAGTTTCAAAAGGTTAGCAAGGGTAAATCTATTTTTACAAATCCATATTGATGAAATTATAAAAATTTACTTTTTTTAAATTGTAAATTATTAATTTTTTGAACATTATGATATCTTGATAAATTATTTCATTCTTAAGAAAGTTCCTTGGAAATTTTAATACTTGGTGAAATGATAAAACCCCGTGGTTTATTTCAATGCACGACTTAAGCCTGAATAAATTAAATTAACATATTTTATTGTTCCATTATATTTCACTAACTAAAGCTTAAAAAATATACCAATAAAACTTTGTTTGCTCCCATTATTGTTGTATGGGATATGTTAAGAACATGTCTTCGGAGAACACTATATATAACGAATTTATTTTTGAAAACAATAACTTAGTAGTTTTGAACAACTTTTTGATTTGCAGTACATGCAGTGCTTTGAACATACTTAGTCTGCATATTAATACGCATTACAACATAACAGTTATCAAAAAGTCCATTTTTCTCTGCAATCCAAGGCCTAGTTTTATTTATTTTTGGAGTATTCATTCAATAATATGATAGGTGATTGGAATTTGTTATCTGGTATCTAACTTTCATTCATTGATAATTCATCATAACTAATTGTCTCATTCATTGATAATGTAACTGCAGTAAGCAAAATTGTTTTGAAAGGGAAAAAGCTTAGGCATCCTAGAACAGTTATAAATATGCTATAAATATAAAATGTGAATGTCAAACAGATTTCCCATTCTGAGAAAACCATTTCATCAAAGAAAAATATTTTAATTTGTATCAAGAGAGTGTTATCGAAGACATAAAAAAGCGCATCAAAACCTAACCAATCAACACAAATACTTATCTAAGATTTGGAGTTCAGATTTAGGTGAAAAAGTTTCACTGCCATGGGTTCAGACACTAATTTTCCTTGATAATGCTCACGTAATAAATTAATCTCGGAATTAAGAAGTTAACAATTTTATTTACTATAAATAGGCAATAACTAAAGAATGCAGACCTGTCACTACATTTATTATTATTATTATTGTCACTACAGTGATCGCAGCGAAAGAATACGAATGAGGGAGGAGCCTAAAGACCACGTGAATGTCGAGGATCCCATTGCGAGATTGCCGACTCTTCCTCTCGGTTTAGATACTTGGGCGTCATACTCGTGTCGGGAGAATCTTCGTGAGTTTACGATCTGATGCTATAGATTACATCAGTCGATTCGTAGAACCGGCAGTAACTTATATGCCAACTGTAAGGGTGAGAAGGTTTAATCTTTAACCTATGGCCGAAATAACAGCCTGAAGTTAACGGGATAACGCAGCATTTGTGTGGATGCCGCGGCATGCCGTCTGGAATGAGTTAGGACAACCCGCCACAGCAGACATCTGACACCTCCGCGCTGACGCTCCATATATTACATCTAGTTCCTTTTCTTTCGCTATGAGGACTATAGTTATTCTCTCTAGGTCGTGACGAAAGGGGGTCCGATACTAGAGACTAGAAGCGGGGTGACAAGTGACAGTGACACACCTTGACCCACACCTCTGCGTGTCACGAGAATTGCATTTCGTAGCCTGTACTCATCTTCCTTTCACTCAGTGGCGGTTCAAGGAGGAGGCTAAATATTATAAATATTATTCAAAACATCATTATAAACATTATAAAAAATTCTATTACAAATATTATTTTAAATTGTATTTTAAATATTATTAATATTATATTGATTTTGTATTTTAATATAGTACTCCAATTCATAAAATAGATAATTAACAATTCATTAAATAGTGACCAAATTTATAAATTATTTAAAATGGCAAATACATATTACAGGATAGAGGTACATTTTATCAATTTCAATATTATATGTTGAAAAGTTCAGGTACATTGGGAAAGGGCTATAGCCCCCTTAACTCCCCCTAGATCCGCCACTGCTTTCACTAAAGAGTGTTTCTCGAGCAGCAGTCCGCAGAACACTACGAATGACTAATACCAATATGTGTTTGTAATTACAAGAGTTCTAAATTAAAATCGAATAGCGGACATCGATTTCATAAACTACAACACATTCTCAGAACTGTGCAAAAGTCGAGGGGTTCACCCCTCACAAAAACAAGAGTGCGATTTTTCAGTCAATAAGGTAAACATTATGTAAAATTTAACTAAAGCATTATAATGAAATGTTACAAAATACTTTGGAGGACTTTAATTAATTAAAAAATACGAATAAGATATACCATCGATTTATGTAAAAGTAAGATACTCGTAATATTGCTTCAAAATTAAAAATATGTTGCATCAATTTGCGCTAAGAACAATCGAAATATTACAAATTGCTTTTAAAAGGGACATGAGTAGCATGAATCATAGAAAATTCTGACCCATTAAAGTGAACTTCGTTGGAAAATTTCTGCTTTACAGGAAATTTCCTTTGTAGGTGTCAAGATCACAAACAACCATTAGCGACACCAATCTTAACCGTAGATGTTCACATCGTTGAGTACGTACCACAACGTAATGCAATACTTGATGACAGTTCCGTTCCGCACTGCTTGGTTTTCACCAGGTACCTTATCGCATGTCAGTATCTCACCAATACTTTCCTTCAAACATAATATTGACAAAACCGGGAGCGTATTACAATACAGTCCAATAAAAGGCGTCTTCTTGCTGAGATAAACAATGGCACGTAAGGTTTCTGACTTCCCTATTGTGAATAATCGAAAGAATTTTCAAAAAATAGTTCCTCCGTTTTTGTATTATATACCTCAACTGGTCCTAAGTCACAATACTTCTTATTTCACCTGTCAACCATAGCTGGACTTCTGAATAAAACTTAATAAATGATAAAACAAATTATGAGCTGCTCAACACATAACTCCATACTCGTTGAGTCCTCTTTCAACTTATTTTGCTGTGACGTCATAGTTCTTAAGGAAGTTTTCATTTATTTGAGGATAAATCGTATTGAATCAGAGGACAAGACAGAGAAAAAAAACACATAATTACAAGTTACCAGAGATTACTTGAAACTACAAGAAAAATGAATTGAGTTTTATTATGGGAATAAAGTGCAATTGTGATGAATCCGATGCGTATACATTATTTCTCATTTCAGAGAAGATCAAAGAAGCTACAGTTTGCCAGATTTTATACTGATGAAGGTCTTGTTTGCCAAGTTCGAAATGTAAAGCTGTTGGAAATGGAGGTTATAGTTTTGAGAATAAGAATGTAGGTGCTGATGATTCCTTCACATCCTACCAGCATTTCATTCTCCAATCCATCGCTGCCGAAGACGGCCAAAGCCACCTTCATCTCGTTGCCTCGCAGCTTCAGCCACCTGTGAAACTGGAGCGATCGGGGCCCTGGGAAGGTGACCCTGGTAGTGCGTATCGCTAATGCGCCGGCGGGTGGGCACTGGGCAAGCGAGCGGCAATGATCGACGCGCCCGGCCTGACTAACTCTACGGGTCAGCGACGGCGATGCGGGCAACACAGATGATGGCAGTGTTCGCGGAAATACGGAAATGTGCTATGCTACTTCCAGAGCGTATGGAGATTTGGCAAACGCACAAGTACCGCAGAAAACATGACGCGACATGAAGTGGCAAACCATCGATATGATGCATATGTGTGAGCCGTATATCATAATTCTTTCCGCAATTTACGCTATTTCAGCTGGAACTAGTCACGTTCCATTTCAAGCAGCCGTTACTACACTTCTAGCTATCCATACGACTGTCATTTCGGTAGCAAATAACAGTGATAACTGCATCGTAAATAAGTAAAAAACTTAGAATCAATACTGAAAAAAAAGAAAAAAAAGGAATCAAATACGTCACTACATTCGTTACCCTGTTCTTCTTACAATGTTTACGATGCAATAAGTTCAGGATTGTTTCTTTATCACAGGTTTCAAGGGCCATAAATCATTCTATGCTGAATTTGATCATAGCGCTGCAGCATATGTAATTCAACCGAGCGTTGTTGACAACTGGAATAGTTTCCCAGAAAATAACTTTGCTGTACAACACAAACTATTTTTGACGTATGGCGTGACAGTAATCAGACTTTCAGGATGTTTACGGTCAATCGTATTTGAATACTCATAATGACCCTTTTAAGTTTACGTAATTAAACACTATTTTCACTATCCCATTATTGAGGTATCTTACACTGTTCAATGTTACCAAACACTCATGCAGAAAAATAGTCTTCCTTCCACTTTGATTTGAAACAGTAGCTCATAAAGCTATTCTACACTAAGAAACACTGTAGAGGTGAGTACCTAGGATTCGATGAGTGATCCAAATTAAGAGGTTGGAAAGGATTTCTCCAAACCTTATATTTTCGATAAGGTTGGAGTGTCACATTTAAAGGTTTCGAAAAAATCGTTCCTTCCTCACATCCATACCTGTTATCTCAGAATATATAATGTTCCTCAAAATCTATTATTTTTCTACACCACGTAAATATTCCTTGAGGCGACAAGTTTCATTCTTTATTTTTGTACCGTATTTATTTGGAACAAAATAGTGTTTCTTCCCTACAAAGTCATTACAAGGCTTTAATATCTTACGTGTCATTTACCGTCTATAATCTTAGTTCATAAAATATGAATATGTGAATAAAAAAATCTATTCATCTCCAATACGAAATGTCCGCATATTCCTGTGATTATTTTTATTTTCGTCGCAATTTTTCCTATGGCAATGTGTATGTCGACTCCTCAACATTTGCGTCAGCGAATATTTTAACTAATAATTCCCACGTTTTATAACATATCTTATTGTTTCAATCCAAGAAAAGTAATCGTTAAATATTTCAAATTTGTCTTTAGTTTCTATCCAAGAATCAAGAGGGGAGCAATTCTGAATTCGGATTCAGGGCGTCAAAATACAGAAATATACATAGATCTGTCATTCAGGGGTTTCACTTGCTCCAAAATTCCTTTTTCTTCCAAACATCCTGTTGAGTATCACTTCTTGATCGTCAATGTTAACAACCATATTGAAATTTGTCACCGTACTTTTTTAACTCAGGGCAGCTATAGTTTAAGCAGTGGCAGGTTCATGAGGCGTCGCCGGTCGGCCGCGGCTGGCGCCTCCTCCACGCTTTTCTTCGCCGCACCAACGCAGCGCAGGGCCGCACCAGGCCCCCGGGCGCTGATGGTAACGGTACCGGCGTCGTGACCGCCCGCTGCCGCCTCGTCTTCTCGGAGCTGCGCAGGCTTTAGGCCACCGAATTGCGTCGCAAGGAAACTCCCGATCCATCAGTTTATAAGTCAATGAGAACTATTCACGGATAAATATTTTTTCTCTACTTTCGGTCCACAATAATCATTCAGTCATAAAATAGGGATTGGTCCATATTAATTTCGAGTGTTGCGTAACATATAGTTTGGATCCAGCTTTTCTGAAAGTCATATGCATTTTTTTAATTACAGGAAGAGACATTTCGTCTTCCAGAAGAGTAAAGTACCACGCGTTGAAAAATGTCTTCATCCATTTGCGTATCTTCAAAACAATATTCAATTTCCTTAATTCAAATAAAGGACATTTTCATATCTGAACTCCTTTCTTTTTTGTGTGATAGTTTCAATGATGTATAGAGCCATCCCAAAACCAAATGCTTGTCGTAAAAGGGAATTAACATTTCGAAATATTCATAGCAGGAAACGTACGGGCTTATAAAATTGACTAGAATACGAAAAGCATTGCAAAATGCAATTAGTTTGTAATGTAGGTCATCGATGTGTGGCAATTTATTTGAGGTTATCTTCCATAAGAGGACCTAAGAATTTGGGTTTTTCACAGTTTTTATTTGGTTAGATCAGTTATAAAATGTTATATCTAGGAGAAAGATTTCGTCACACAATTGTGAAAAGGCATATCGATTTTTTCCACGTTTACAAAGACTCGACTGGAATGCAACCAAGAGGAGAGATTAGATAAAACATTATGAGCGTTTACACGCTTCCGTTTTAAATTGGTGTCATGAGCAAAAGCTCTATTTTGCAATGTGATGTTAAGGATGAAATAACGTTCTTTATAAAGGAATACATGGATATTGTATTATACGTCCTATACAGGGGGAAAGCAGCAAACACTCAAAATATTCTAACTGCAGGTCTTCCAGAAAGGATTACTGTGCTTCATAATGTTTCATAGTTTATACTCATCTCAATTCCATCACGGACTTGAGTCTCCGTCTCATTAGCGCATATACGAGTATAACAATAGCGCTGGCATAATGTCTCCACGTTCAATTATCACAAAAAATGATACTGCAAATACAGTTTTACTTAATAAACAAACCCCCCGAGAAGAGAAAGATTGAACGATTTTAGTTTTTGCCTCCACTTCAAGGTAACCACATGGTATTGAGCTGTGGTGGAACTATGGGGTGGGAGGGGGCTAAAGGGACTATAACTCACCCCCATTGGACCTGAACTCTTACCAGATAAAATGGAATTAGATAAATGGCATATTGTAAAAGTGTTACCAGGTTACTACTTGTTATTAGTTATAATTGTAATTTTTTTCATAACATCAGATTAATAAAATTTGTAATACCAGATTAATAAAATGTATAATACCATATTAATAAAACTAATAATACCATGTTAATAATACTAATAATACCATGTTAATAAATAATTGTTATTGTTATTAATAAAACCAAATTGGTAATTATTTATTTGATGCATTTCATTTAAGGTAATATTTATGAAATTTGTGTTGTAAAACCATAATTTAAAAAAAATGGTCCCCGGTTAGTCCCCCCGCCCTTGATTTGATCTGCCACTGTTATTGAGTGAAGGACTAAGAATGGAGAGATGTTGAGTTTCCGAGGAATGAAGATATCAATCCAACATAGCAGGTGAGGAAGACGCCTGCTGAATAACTCAGAGAACGCGGGTGAACAGGAGATCGAAATCGTTATCGAATTGCTTTGATGCTCTTTAAGCAAATACGTATGTTCAGTTGTAGTTTATACCTATTCCACTATTCCAAAAACTATTGTCATTTTGGTTTCCGAACATATAGGCAAGATAAAAATTCAAGGCTGGTAAAAGAAATGTTAATGCTGACCCGCGACTGGAATACGAAAAAGTCGGTGAAAAATAGAAGCAATGAAAATCAGTGGTTGATTACCTTTTTACTTTTACAGAATGTGAAAGGGAAGTATTGTAATCGGTCGAGAAAAAAAATGAGATCATTTCGGATCTTTGCGAATTGTCTCCAGGAGAGTCTATTTTCATATTTTGGCGATGATGTCCAATGTGCGTATGTGTGTGTGTATATTAAGAATTTTCTTCGCCCCGATAACTTACGAATAAATTGATGTTTCGAAACCAAACTTGAGATTTGACTTTGAAAGCGTTGGGAATAGAAGCCTATTTCTGGACAGCTCATTCCGACTTCATTTGCATACCGCGCTCCATTTCCGGTTTCTTAATATTAATTTTTTTTAAAATATGCATACAAGCATTTTGATTGGTCTGCGTACATATTGCTAATCCGCATTCCTGTACGTCGCACCGTTTTCGAGATGTAGCGAAAAATTATTACGCAATCAAGGAGGAGCTTTATTTGAAAATAAATAAATCTGCAAATAAGGTAATTCCAAAGAGTTCAATTTGGAAGATAGTTCACGCAATCTTTACTTGAATACGATACTTTGGTTTTTAGGATGCCATGTATTGTGATGATAAATATTTTGCATCCGATTGATCTAAGAAACATATCACCTTGTGTAATATTTTTAGTATATTATTATTATTGTTTATTGGTTACCCAGTAACAGATCTATTGGAACACCAGGTTGAGATCTGGTTCACGACGTGATCCTAAATTTACATCATATTTGCGTATCATCCTGGATAACTCGATCTGCTCGAATGTGGAAGTAGCGCTACATGGCAGTTTGTTTGGGTTTTATGAATCAGTTTTCATGTCACTTTGACTGACACTGCTGTCTACTCTTCTGTGACTCGGACAAAGTTGTAAACACTTTTGAGATGAGCTCTCCACAGATACATGAAACGGAGCGCAAAAATAGACAATTAAGAACAGTTCCTGAACTATTAAAATCCAATCTTTATATTAACCCGAAAAATCATTATGCGGAGTATTTATGTAGAAAGTGGGGTATAATTAAATCCATCAAAAATATGTACAGTAATGAATCAAAATCAAAGAATTATCAAATATGTATACAATAATATGCAACAGTACACCAACGCACATTCTCGCCTTTCAAATGGAAACACAAGATATTAGTGAGGAATGTATGATGGATAACTAAAAATTACCGAACTTAACATGTTAAGAACTTCATTTTATTCTTACGCAATTCCAGAAAATTTACGTATTCTGAAGTTTCCGTTCCCATATTTCCATACACGAAACATCAAACAATTCCTTAACATACCGGAAAAACATAACCAGAGAAACACACTCCCTCCAATCCTCCTTAAACTAAATACTGTGTTACATCTTTTCTTAGACCACAATTACTTTCAAAATAACATCCATTACAATTATGTAACTGTCGATGCCGTCTGGCCAACGCCGACCGGGGTTCCCACGTTCTTTCTCGCATTCCTTGGGGACAGCGTTGAGGAAGCACGGGTAGGGCGCCCCTGGCGGTGGCTTTCACGAAGAGCGTGCGTCGCGAAACAAACGCAACACGGCAGGAGATGAGACAAGCCAAGGGACTGGGAGTAGACGGGTCTGTGTGAAAGAAGATCTGGATGAAACCAGAGTCGATGAGTTTTACACTCGAAGTGAGTAGTTGAAAATAATAAAAAAATGTCTTTTCCAGTTACAAGATTAGGATACTCGTAAATGTCGTATCGTACTTAATGACTCGTACGGAAGACATATATATTTTTCAGATCTCTTTATATTTCAATAAAGAAATGCAACATAGTCTACAATAATCAAATATCTTATTAGACAGGATCAAATATCAAAAGATATTGTAAAAGAAAAAATAAACGTTTATGACTATATATCACTGCACCATCTGCATGGGTTTATAAGCCTAACTGAGACATTATGAGCGAAGTGACTGAATGAGAAATATAAGAAAACACATTAATAATGTGTTTACGTAGATATTACGTACTACTGCATTAGGAATTAGAAAAGATCAGTTATGAAGACAGAATCGAACATATGCAAATAATATAACAGGAATGAGAGACCGTCTCAATATATGGAGATAATATAAATAGGGTTAGGAAAACTACGAATGCATTGTGTAAGGTGGATAAGGGGGAAACGAAGAGAATTGAGATAAAAAAGTGGGGAGTTGAGTGTTTGAAAGACGAATGAAAACGCTCACGGCGACAAACAGACGAAGCAGAACTGAACCGATCGCGTGACTTGGTACTTGCTCTTAAGACGAGGAAAATCCAAGGAATCGATGCAAGTCATGTCGCAGGATTCAACACTGCTTACAAGAATACAAGCTTTCAGAACATTTTTTTGAGAAAAAAATTGTGTTTTTTCATAATACTCTAATTTCGTTTTTATATGTAGCTTCTTAAAGACTTGATGCTACATGTCCAAGTATTCAACACATAACTTCTCTATAGTCTCCACAATCTTTGCCTACTATTGTTACAATACAAGAAGAAGAATTGATAAAAATAACAAGATAAAAGAGCACGATATTCAATCAATTCCAAGTTTTCCCAGTGTCATTACCGTATTAAGAAAAACAAACAGGGAAAGAAAACCATTATCACTTTACTCTCAGATCTCTTTTAACAGGTTTTTTAAAATGAAAAATCTCCAAATCTCCAGCACGTCATGTATCAGGAGAAAATTGTGTAATTTTGATTGGCGAACCTCCGTCACCCAAGAATTGTCAAATTAAATGGAATAAGAATTGAGAAAAAACAACAGTTTTTGAAACTGATTCATGTGTAACCATTATGATGCTTTTAACGTTTTTGTTCGTACCTTAATTAAATTCTTTGTTTGAAATAGGTGCGTTTCTTAGGACTTGTAGTTTTCAAAACTTCAATTAATGAATGTTTTTAATTTGTTGCATTGAAATTCTGATTCATTTGTCAGTTGAAACGCGCAATAGGAGAATATTCAGCCATGATCGGTCTGGAAGGTGTAATGAAGTTCCGTTAATTACACAAGGAGAATTAAAGCTAGACCGACTACTCTGTAAATATTTTACAGGAGAAAAAACATAACAGTCATTGTACAATACGTTGCACATTTAAAATAATTTACGATTATAAGCGTAAATTTTTACTTCACAATGCAAAGACATCCCTATGTACTAACGTAATTTAGTTTTTGCAAAATATAACTATGTCAATCAATTAACTTAAATCCACCATTGTTTCAAATTTAGTGAGTTTCAGAACAGACACTCCAGTTGCTCAAGGAATGTATAGGGTCTCGGATGATATTGATTTGGTTGGTAAAATAACGACATATTTAGTTCGGATACAGAAACATTTTGATCCATTTTTCAAAGAATATCTTACTCTTGAGATTCGCAACAAGAGCACGGAATTAGAATAAAAAATTTTGAGAATGACAAATAATAAATATTTAGGATATTTTTATTCTACTACCAACATTACATTTAATTAGTGTTCAAAATTCTTATATATTTCGTAATAAGATTTTCAGAGACGCAAGATGCCTCCGAAAAGTGGTTGAATGGAAGCAAATACTAGTGTCCGTAGTCCCTACAGAACATCGCAATGAGGTGAGAAAAATATGATTCCATGAAAAAAGATAACGATGAGCAATCGATAAGATCTTCCACGATTCAAGAATTGGCAATTTGTACCTTATACTTAAAACGTGGGATTATTAAGTGGTTAGTATTGTTCGAGTCGTCTCAAATTCAAATCCGACCGTTGCCTGTGAACATCATATTCGGCGCGATGCATATTGAACACCACTACGCCCCCTCTTCCTCCACTAAACGTCTTAAATCACTTCCTCCACTGAGCACGAGGCAGATGCACAATGGGTATGTTTGCGTCGTTGGCCGCCTGCAGTCACTGAAGACGTGACTGTGATGGCAGAGGGGATAGCGTGTCCGTCGAATCACGCGGCTGGCGCCACAACACGTACACTAACAATGCGTCGCAAACTCTTGTTGCTTTCTACACTCATCTTTTGTAATAGTTGCTCATCTTAAAATATTATGCAAATTTTTCTTCACAAACACACATTCAAATCTTCACTCTTCTCATTCTCCAACTTACCTTAATTTTAACTATAATTTTTAACTATATATTTAATTATCATAATTTTCATTAATTTTTGTATTTATTCGTCTTACCTTTCTGGACCAAACATAACTTTATGTTAATGTCCCTCCATTAAAATGCGTAGCCAAAAATTATTTGAGCTCAATTTAAGAATCTGTAGTAGTACAATTTTGTTATTGACAATGAAATTGTTTGAAAAACATAGCTACGTTCAATGTTTTGAAACAAATATTAAAAAACTGCAACAAATTTGAAAATTTTGAAAATTTGAGGTTTACGTAATTAATTCCATCCATATTTGTTCCAATCTCTTTCGTAATCATTTTACACTAAATTTCATTTAATAATTGAAGAAAAAGAAATCTTTATTTTGCTCTTGTTGAGTTAACTTGTATCAGGTTCAGAATTTCGTGCCTAAATAATCGTTCTTAAATTCCCATTGATATGTATTGGAAATAAATGCCACATTAATTTTTCAAAACAATTGCGAATCAAATCAAATATGATAAACAAAGCGAAGAACTTGAACGTAAAAGCAGGATGGTCAACAATAAATCACAAAGTTGCTCAAGAACAAGAAGAGTAATAGTCGACAAAATGTTTGCCAAGAATCTACAAAAAGCTATATTAATGCTATTTTCGTAATCGTTATCTAGCTAGGAGTTTTTGCATAGCGCACCTGCGAACTATCGCATTCATTCTCCACATGCAAGTTTCTTCTACGCATGCTCAGAAGTGGTACACTAATGCTTCTAGCGTCGTGCGTTACAATGTCTCTGTTTTCATATGATGTTAGTGGTACGCTAGAGAGAGGTCATGGCAGAATCTGATCTGGATTTATGTTGATATCTGAAAGGATGTGTGATATATTTGTTGATTGTGAGTGCCGTACGAGCACGTGCTGTTGTACTCATATTACTGTTTACTTGTGTACGCTTGCATATACGTAGTTTGTTTGGGTTTACAATTTTTAGTATGATTTGAATCGAAGGTACGCTAAGCAAATGCATCGATTACACTTGTTCTTTCCACGTGCGATGCGCGGTTAGCGTCATCAATGTAACGTATATTCTCTTCAGGTATCAAAGTATTCTATAAAATTGCATTAGTGTTTTCTAGATCAATACGTATTGTTTCATAGTTCTGAAGATTTCACAATTACCCCCTCCGAAAATAAAAATTTCTCTTTCATCTTATGGTATGATTAGGACAAATGTTCCTGTCCATCGTAATGTGAACACACTTGATTTTTAAGCGAGTGTACTAGCTGGAGGCCAAAGGCGCATCAACGGCGGATCTCCGCGGCCGAAGCGGAAGAGTAACGCAGGCGACGTTGGAGCCCCACGGCGCGCCAAGTATCTCCGCAGTTCATCAGTCATAAGAACGGACCATTCAAGGTGAATCCCCTGCGGTGCTTGCAGGACACGCTGACATCGGCACAGCTAAAGCGGCAAGTTGGCGAATGCGGCTGGCGGTTTTAAAGGGAAGGTTGCATTGGAGATAAGAATAACTCTTTCGTTTTGTTGCGCATCAATGAAAAGGAATTACGTCAAGCACTTTTTTCAGTATTAATGTTCTACGAAAATTGACTTGTCAATTTCCACAGTTCTAGCTTTACCTGAACGAACTACCACACTATTTTTTCCTCCCCGTAAACTGAGACAATTGCTGAGACTATCAACAATGTTACGGCCACCACCTCGACCTCATTTCTATTTTATACTTCGCCAACACTACCACCTGTATCGAAACGACCCGCGGGCACAATGCCATAAACTACTGGACCATCCGTTACCACCTCCACGATCCAGAACATAAAACGTCCTCTGCACTGAATTCCCTTCGTCGATGGAAGTCTGTCGGTGCCCACACCGGAATCGGGTCGTACCGCCGCAACGGACCGTCGTACCGCCCTACGGACGACACGAGCACGTAAAACAGCGGAATGAACGCCTTTACGGCTACGAGACCTGCTCCCTCTCTACCCTCCGGGCTACCACCCACGCCTCAGGGCGTACAGGCGGTGCGGCGCAGGAGCGAATCCCTCATCACGTAGATTGCCAAAAGCCCCATCTTTTAACTTCCTCTTTTCGCCATATGGATAAAGCGAAGAGATTGGAGAGAAAATTAAAACGGAAACGGTCTAATTAAAAACCAGAATTGCTAAGCATTGCTAATCTGGATTTTCAATCAAATGTATTTGAATTCATGTTAATTTAATTTTTTCATCTTTTACGTTTGTATAAATATTTGAGAATTGTAAAGGAAAGAAAAGTGAATCGCGTCGTACTAGAGTCCTGTGATTATCTAATACAGGAGCTGATTCGTGCAGAAATACATTAGCGAGTTCTCTAAGCAATTCAATTCAAGAACGATGGTGTTAACCCCCTCATCAAATTAGCACGAATCAAAAACTCATAATCATTTCTTATCCTGTTCTGAAAACGCGAGTACTCCACAAGTCCCTGTATATAGAATCATTTCGTGCAGCCTAAATTCGTTATTTATACACGAGCGCGTTTCATCACGACTTGCCTCTCTTCCACATTCCCCTTCACAAAAGGAAACGCTACACGTTTCGTAGCAAATCATCCCTCATTTCCTTAATTCGTTCTTTGAAGAAGCAACGCAAGAGCTGCAGAGACCCTCGACGCTGGAGGACGTCGTGTGGTGCCTTCAAAGGGTTTCCACATAAGGTGCAGTCGTGCGCGATACAATGATAAACTAGGGGAGAACAAACTGTTTCCCTAACGAATGGTTAGCTCCATCGCGATACAAGTGCAGACTTATGAGTAGCAGGTAATTTCGGGGGATGATTGCGGTTATGTCTAAAATAAAACTCGTAAACCAAAGATTCGTGCTATTTAGATCAGTTGAAAATTTTGTAACGTAAAGTTGTTGTCATATGGAGTATTACTAAAATTTAAAACATAAAACTTGAACATTCATATACGAGCAAGTTCACGCACTCTCACATCTCTGAAGATCCGGGAACAAATGGCAAGAATTCCATAATTACATCCCAATAGAGGAGTACACCAAGGGGGTGTTCGGGGAGCTCAAGTCATAAATTTCAAATATTTTCTGGTATTGCTACTACGTTACGCATGATTTAAAATTGTAGGCTAATGTATGGACTGCCAAGCTTGAGACTCAACCCCCCACTTGAAACTATTCGGAGGTGAAATCCCTTCCAAGATTTTTTCTGATTACGCCACTGCCACTGTCAACATTCATATTTCGTTCAGAATAGAAACTTCTTATAAAATTCAGGAACACATTCTCGGTTAAAACATAGCAACATCAGCCTCTATTCATCAAAGTTTTAATACAAAAAAGTAAAATCTGTACTTTGTAACAACGAAGCGACAATGTATTGTCTCGGTCTCTTTATGTAGAAATCATTATTTAAGATGTAAAATACTCCTTAAAATGTTAAATAGATGAGGTATGAATTGTATTTGAATAATGTAACTCAATTTAAATTGCAGAATGGTGTTCAAAAAATAATCAGTTCCCCTAATTTTTTCAGGTTATTGTGTCACTTTTTCAAAAGATACACAAGCACCTTGGATTCTTATTCAAAATTTACTTTCCGCGGGTGCTTCAGAAATCATTCTCTTCCATCCCCTCCCCGTCAAATACATAATAGCCAACTTAGGCGAGTCGTGACCTCCATTGCACGCATTGAAAACCCTGCTTTTGTACATTCAGCCCCACAATCACCACCGATTGATGCCGAGTCACCACAAGCGATTCACAAGACGTCTTGTGCGCGTAAATAGGTGCTCATCACGCGAAATCCGCATCACGCTCCACATCAACGAATCAACGGAGACGAACCCACTTTATCACGCACCTTCACTGCCACCGAACGTGTGGACGCACGTACTTCAATAGCCATGTGAAAGAGGGAAAGAGACAACATATTCCTTCTCTTTTATCAGACTCCTCACACACCCAGATCGGAGCTTTCAAAGCAAATTTAACTGATGTATTGTGTTATTCTGCGTGTGGAAAATACAGCACATTTTGAATTGTTTAATTTTTATATTTCTATACATATCTTGTAAGTTACTTGAAGTTTCATTATTTCATTAATCTTAAAAAATAATAAAACTTTCTTTTGTTATCCATACCGAAAAATATTAATGGAAATAATGTCACACGTTTTTTTACCGAGAAAATAAGCTTCATAAGGTATCAACAATATGCACTATAAGAATTCAATTAGTTACTCTCACATTTTTCGGAAGTTAGTTTTGGATCATCTGAACTTTTCGAGAACTGTATGTATATTTAGTTGCGAGAATGGATTCTAAATTTTTCAAATATCCACTTTCCACTTATTGTGTCAATATTTCACTCTTGCTCCACCCACTCACCACAAATGTTCTTTGACTCTGGAAATCAATAAGAACTGGACTCACCTGCAAAAGAGAAAATGAAATTAATCACGTGTACAATAGAACAACAAATCACGTTAGTATGTATGTGCGCTTTATTATTTTTTCGGTGTTAAAAAATTAATTAAACTTTACAATTTATTCATTTTAAATTCTCCAATTTTTAATCAAACGGGGACATTCTTGAAGATTTATTTTCATTCAATAAAAAGGTAATAAAACGTATGCAATTTTTGTGTTCAATGAAGAAAAGAAAACCACTGATCTTGAATTTGAAGCAGTAAATCATCAAATGTTTTTATCACATAACATACGATATTGTAATACAGTAATAAAGACTATTTTGTAATAAATCCATAGAGTAAACAATTAATCAGGTGGAATCACTTTTGTTCCCTTCATATTCAATATATAATATTGATCTATATTGATCTAATTAAAGTAATTCATTTATCATACCAATATTTGTTTAATATCGATAAAGATTTTATTATATTTTGGTAGAAGCTTGTTTAATTCGTTATCAACCCACCAATAGCCCCAACACATTTCTACCAGAAAGGACGATATTATACATTTATATCAGTCCCTATACGCAGAAATAATCACTACTGTTAATACACTGTTCATTATTAATGGGTCATTTTTATTTTAAAAAGTTAATCAGTAGGTACTGTAAAAATTAATGAGTAATAGAAAAAATAAATTATACACCGTAATAAATAAATTATATCTGAAATGTTTTTTCCTCCAAAAAATTCAGAGTAAGAATGTATGTTAGGTCCAAGTGAGTAGTATCTTGTTTATGCTTGGGAGATACGCGATCAATCCATAGAATTTAAACGAAGTGAGACGAGTCCCCAATAACTTACCAGCAACTTATCGGTCGATTCCGAGACGAAGTCTGGATATCCAATAAATTTGACATCGTCTCTTTAAAGAGTCTCAAGGAAAGTGTTATTGCCAATTGGCTAAGATTGGATTGCCGCAGTGTGGGATGATGAGATGAGGAAGGGTACGAGGGGGTTGGCTCGGAGTGTATTGGACGGAGATTTAAAAATACGTCCACGAGAAGGGCAAAGAAGAAAAAAAGTTATGAGCACAGTACACTCTATGAAATACTGTAGCAGATCACGAGATAGATAAGATCACGAGATTGTGTATTTTGGGTTATTTTAGGAACTAATAATGAAATTAAAAGAATTAAAGATCATTCGCGACAGATATGTGAAATTAAGAATTGTCATGTTTAGTAAATTTACTAAATAAATATATTTAAAAAATAAATAAATGATACAAATATACGCGTATTTTTAAAATATCTCTTCATAAATCTGTGGCTTTCGGTAACAAGCAGGTTAGTGTGCTTTTTGTTTTTTCGAGTTACATACGTTTAAAGTTTCCAAAACGTTTTCTTTTGTAATAATTTTTATGACAGAAAAAAATAGCAGTTAATTTTCATGTAATGCTCTTTTTAGACAAGTTGTATAGAAGTTGCCTGTTTATTCCTATTAAACAAACACTTAACTGATCATAAGATTCTTAGAATTTGTACGTACATTTTCACTACTCAGTTCGAGTAGAATATACATTTTTGAATAATTTTGACCAATACGAATGAAACTTAGCAAAAAACCAAACATTTGTAACAGATTTTCTTCTTCTTTTTTCATCAAAAAGTGCAATTACCTGGTGATTACTGGAAGTCACAGAAACCATCTTAATCTTTATACATACAACTATTTTTATTTCTATATCACATTTATAGAAAAATTTAGAGTAGGAAAATAATATTCACACGTGATATGTTTGTATCACTGATATAAAAGGAACACCTAGCTCATGGTATTGTACCCTCTTCTGGAAATAGACATAAAGATATTCACAGTAGATATTATCTAATATGCCTTTAACAAGAAATACTGAAATAATAATGAAATAGAGTACTGAAATGACAGAATTCTGTGTAGACAGACGGAGAAGCAACCGCCATTTCACCGAGCTTCCCACCGGCAGGTAATCAGAAGCAATAAAGCGCGATCTATTTACTCGTAAATTGTGGAGAGATGGCACGGCACTGTGGCTATCTCGAGCGGCGCACGACCCAGGCGGGAGACGGCGAATTCCCCGATACACCACATCGCTCTCTGCTGGATTAAAACGGCGAATAGGTTTCCTCGTCATGCATTAACGTTTTCTCTGGCCACATAAAACAAAACTAATGTTTATTACTGCACACGGATGTGGAAACAGTGACTAAGCTATGTGTCCATATATCTCACGAGGAACAGTGCTTATAAATAACGAAATATCACGCCACGTATCTTATATAAAATTACACAGCGGTTATCAATTTAATTTTTATCTTCTTCAACATTGGTTATAGGAAAGTTGTTATCCATCGAAATAGTGAGTTATTCTATAGTATTGAATCCATACAGGTATTGATAAAATGGTAGGATGTGCCAAATACTGCCCTAATTTTTTTAAAAGATCTAAAGAAAGGTAATTAAAACTTGAAACTTCTTGAAATCTATCAAAACACTTCAATCTTAATATCAGTACTTTTTAAATAAAATCATAATTACAATTTGGGAGAGGGAAACACATGTCCAATATATTTTTATCTGGCAATAAAGAAACAATTGGATTTGCACAAATAGTGAACCAACATATAATTATACATCTATTCAAGTCCGATTTTAATAAATATTCGATATGAATACATTTCTCAGACACTATATATTTTGAAACAAAATTTCTTGGACATCTATTAATCAAAAAAATATTTGCAGTCCAATGAAAAACATCAGTTTATGTTTTTAATATCATCTCATTATAGCGTGCATAGAACTATGACCACCAAAATCTCATTCTCCGTCTTCACATTCCCGCCGGCAATTCACGAACCTTGAACACGCGGGACACATCAAACGTGCGTCGGAACGTGGCCTATCCGTCCCTCCGACACGTGTCAATCTCCCGTGGCGCACACGCGTCCTCTAACGGAAGCACGGGAGCACGCACTCACGCATCGCGCACGAATGCGACGGTTGTAAGTTGTAGTGTCCTTAATTCAAGAGAGAACAGTCAGGGAAGGAAACATAATACGGAAGTTCTCATTTCTCCGGAAAGTACTACGCGCTGTTTCTCATAGTAGTGTCACATGATTATGCCGTGACTCTCTTTTTCCCTTCTCCACCAATAAGAGGCGAGCATCGAGTAACAGCTGGCGCCAAAGAGATTATGAGAATTTGTGCGTAGTAAATATAGATGTTATGAAAAATGACGTGCTCCAAAGTTGTGGACACAGCTGACGGTTCTCTATTGAATCAAGGTCTCTACTTGGTTGCGTGCCGTTGGTTCAGCGAGAGATGGAAGGTACACAGCCCTGGACAGAGGGAGACACGACAGCCACCTTTGCTACATGCGACACGTGTACGGGGATATCGGCACGAGGTTTGCCGGTATTAATGCGTTGTTGTCTGGTTCAGGGACATAATGGGAGTCGAGGATTAGGGAAGAGAGATGTTGGATTACATCCAGAGTTTTCGATGCTAACGGATCAACATTTGTCCGGAGCAGATGAAGGGAGCACCCTCTTTCACTCGACGACTCGAGAATCCTAGCTTTGCGGGGATGGTCATGATATCATCTACGGTAATGTTGGGAGCGATGGTGATATAACAAGCGTTAGTACATGTCCATGAAGCAATTCGATCGGCTTTCATGAGGCAAAGTACATTTAATATTTTCAATTTTTACCTCACAGATTATTTACATCTCTATAATATTACGTCGATTAACATGTTTTTCCTCTTCAACGCAACGAATTCATAATATGTTTCAGCCAACACCCGGAAATCTCCACTAATAATACGAGAATTCATATCTTTTAAGTAACTTTATTTTTCCATCGAAATTTGTAATAACCATCGCGAACGAGTGATTTGAAGCTGAAAACAAAAAGCATGGTTCTAGTTAGATACATCTTTGCGACCATGACGTAAAATTCATTTGGTTATTAACATCGCATGAATTAATGAAAAACATATTTCAACGCAAGAATGCCTTAAATTTTCAAATTCATCGCTTTCTTCATCTATATGCTGTTCGGGGCATTGAATCCTGCAGAATATATCCCCATGATCTAGGCGATCCGACAACGTTTCGCGATTCAACAGATTTTCATATTATAATTCCTATGCTCATCATTACGATTATTTCAAAATTTACACTTTAAAATGTAATCAAAAAGCATTTATGTAATAGTTAGTTATTTCCATTGCAGTTTCAGGTTCTTCGTAAGTCTTGAAGGTTTGTCATTTCACCATCAATTTTACTCGTCCAATACCACCAGCATTATCCATTTTTATAATCATATCGGAGTAAATCAGATTACTATTGGCAAAGTCATACTGCAATAAAAATATGGTTATAATCAACTCACCGCATCTCCCCACTTCTATCGACCTGTATTAAGGAAAACGCACAAATAAATGGGGAGAAATGTTTCACGTGAATTCTTCCCATTGATACTCATCAGTAAAGGTAACGATGTCGGAACAGGAAGCGTAGGCTCCGGGGTCCCGGAGGAATTAGTAGTGATAACGGTTATCAGTCATGTCGCTGTCGATGACCACGACGATGACGCAAGAAGAAAGCGACACTTCACCGTGACAAACGAACATTAACATTTCCTGTACATTTACTTCTGAGGATTCTCTATCTAGTCATGCGATAGCTCCTGAAGGTGATATCAGATAATGATGATATACGAGTATCCTCTTCAGCATCAGCAATGTTCCTCGTCAGCGGTATTTATTCTTTCAGCAACCCCATCCACGATTATTCACTCATAAAATAGCTTATTCAAAGTACGAAATTGAGATTTAGTTGCATTAGATATTATAAAATACTCATAATATTGTTCAACAAACCATGTTACACCTTGTTTGTAGTGGACCCATTGAATTCACAGGAGTAAGTGCTTGTGTTTAAAAATTCTACTTGTGGCAAAGAGGTAAAATTCCTCTTTTATTAAAAATAAATAAACTTAACTTTGTGAAAATAGTAGAGACGCATTTTTTTCAGTCTTTGCATCTTTGCATTCTGAGAACCTTCGCAATAATATGTATCTGACCAATAAACCCCTATTGTATTCCAAAGCGGAATAAAAACAGCCATTTCATGGATTTGTCAAAAGTTCGAATACATGGTGTGTAATTTGTGTAAAATGATAGACGATTTCATATACTTGCAAAAAATGTCACCAGAATTTTTAAAAAATCTTATTTTCTGATGTCCAACCTTTGCCAGCTATCCTTGCGTAACTGGCCTTAACAAATGCATAACTGTTGTGTTAACGGTCTTTTTTATTAATTTTTTTCCTATAAGAAGAGTTATTTTGCAAGACGATTGCTTTAAAACGATTCAAACGTGCTTTTCTTGTATGGAACAAAACGAAGGAGTCATGTGTCATTGGAAATAATTAATAGTGATCCTCATTGTGAAGGTGTATACGGTTATCGAAGAGAAGTCATCCTTCAGTGACGTTCTCTTCTTCTGAGAGCAATCAGCTGCTCCTGAGAGCCCTCAATGAGAACCTGCAGCTGGCTTGTGGCGAAGGCTACTTTGAAGAGCGATCTCGTGAAGATGACTGCCATGAACGCCTGCTGAACGGCAGGAAATGCACTCATCTTCCACCTGTCAAGTCAACCATATCTGTGAAGCTTCTGACTACTAGTAAATGGATACCTGTGATGAGTGATGGAGTAATTGGGTTGAGTGAGTCATAAGCAGAATTCAAAGCGAGAGGGGTAGAACATCGCGAATACAATAATTTGTTTTATGAATGGAATTTAAACAATTTTGCATGCAATTTAAAGATAACATTTTTCTTTAAAAATTATGGTTATATAACACAAATTTTATAAATATTTCCTTCAAATAAAATGCATCAAATAAATAATTAACAATCTGGTATTATTTATAACAATAAAAATTATTTATTAAAGTTATTAATATGATATTATTATTTTTATTGATCAGGTATTCTTAATTTCATTTAC
The DNA here is from genome assembly GCA_002313205.1 of Laupala kohalensis. Lineage (NCBI taxonomy): Eukaryota > Metazoa > Arthropoda > Insecta > Orthoptera > Trigonidiidae > Laupala > Laupala kohalensis. The sequence continues at coordinate 676,519 of NNCF01125983.1, read as the reverse complement.
CTGGTATTATTAATTCTATTAATCTGGTATTATAATGACAATAACAATTATATTATCAAGAACAATAATAATTAAAACTAATTAATAAGAATTATTTAATAACAATTATTTAATTAATAATAATGATTAATAACAATTAATTTTCTGGCAACACTTTCACAAAGTATGCCATTTATCAACTGCAATTTACCATTATGTTTTATGTATACTTACAATAATAAAATCAATTCCACTAAACCAGTCAACAGACACATCAACTTTTGTAGGTGTACACTAGTTATATATTTATTCGGCGATAATTTGATATATAATACTATGTGTTGCGATTAAAGATTATAACAGCAATTAACATGTTTTCAACAACTATAGACCACGTATTAGAAATTAAATTGTTAAATAATTCCGTTATCAAATTACCCGACATACCAAGCTTTTCCTATGGTCGGTAAATTTTTCCACACAATTTCCGTCACCCTTACCATAAACTCGTATAGTTATAAGGACTACACAGAGGATGTCACCAATTTTTTGTAATTTCACAAGCCCAACATTCAAACCTCTAGTACTTTGAGTTCTGATCGCCTTTATAAAGGAGAATTACGTACTCGCAGATACAATAACAAAATACAAACGATAATGACTACCCTGTGACAAGGCTCAGGAAATTCACAGCGCCTGTTCTGGGAAAATACGCCCGGAGACCGGAGCAGATCCGAGCCGGCAGGGATAGCGTGGATGACGGTAAGGTGGCTGGGATGGTGGTTATCGGTCGGCGAGGACGCTGATGAATATGCATCCGTCTGTGGTCGGTCGTCCTAAGCAAGCTGCTGCTGCCCTCGTGAGGACTGGCAAACGGGGAATGAGGCTTTGCGGGTTGCCATACCGGAGCCTCGCAAGGAAGGGATCAAGCCGAGCTCACGGGATTCCCTCGCATCGCTACGCTGACGCACGATGATCAAGTTCACGTGGAAAACGCCGCTTTCTAAGCGTAACCACTACACTCCCGGGTTACGCCACTGATGCAGGAGTTCAAAACATCTGAAGAGGAATCAAAGGCGGATGAGTGTCACGGAATATTAGCGAATAAAATGTTTTCGTAAAATATTGTTTTGAATCAGACAATTAATTTTCAAATAACTACGTAAATCACACATTCATAGAATTCCTAAGCACAATTTTTAACATAAACTAAAATAAAAAATAGTGTTAAAGAAAATATATATAATCTTGAAATAAAAAATTATCCACAACATGTTTAATTGTTACTTCAATTACAATTTTAATAATAATATATTAATAAATGTGTTATTTATAATGTAATAATACCATTGTCACGTTCTTAAGAAACAAAACATTGTTAGAAGATAGGCTCTGACGCATAAAATCACTAATTATCTCAGGTACACTAATTTCCATAAGTACCGCATTTCCCGTGGTGAAGACAAAAGAAGAAATCCAGGGAAGTAAGTGTTTTGGAGGATCTGTTATGAAATTTTTCAGATGTTGTAACTTCATAATAGGTCTACATCTGATGAAAACGTGCAGATTGTCGCAACGAGTTTCCAGAGCTCTTCCTTTCACTTCACTGAACGAGCCTCTCCAACAGATCTCGCAAACTTAAAATCGTTTCACCACGACTCTCAGCAAGTCCCCGCAGGATGAAAAATAGTTTGTCTTTTCTGGCCATCCTAAGAACGTCGAAGGCATCGTTAAGAAGAGCAATTACCCTACTTAGAATTGCACAAATGAATTACTCTTCTCTCTTCTGTCGTCAATGCCAACTTTTAACACGGACTTCGAAACTTTGACTTCGAGAAGAGGCGGAGGTCTGCTCCAAACAATGCAGCTAATTGAATCTTTATGTGTCAGCCGCCACTACAAGGTTACATGCTTGACCCGTTTAACACATTTGAGCGAGCTATTCTCCAGTTTATGTAAATGATATTGTAATGAGCGCTGCGAGATGTATGAAGCGAGGAATATCATGTTCACTAGTTCACGGGTGGCTGGAAATAATGCTCTTGCTCCCAAAAGACATACTTGAATTGTGAAGGCATCCTATTGTTTACATACAAAGTACATTTTTAAAAGGGCTCTCATAAAATATTTCGATAAAAAATGAGTAGAACGATCTTGAAATACTCTCAGTAGAATAATCCTGAAATACTCTCACTGGCGGACCTGAACTCTTAACAGATAAAATTGAAGTTGATAAATGGCATATTTTGTAAAAGTTTTACCAGATTTATAATTGTGATTAGTTATAATTGTTATTAATAATATAATTGTTATTGTTATTAACTATGCATATTAATAAAATTAATAATACCATATTAATAATTTTAATAACTAATTGTTATTGTTATTAATTATACCAGATTTTAATTGTTCATTATTTATTTGGTGAATTTTATTTAAAGGTAATATTTATAAACTTTAAGTTTTAAAACCATAATTTTTAAACGAAAATGCTCCCTGGTTAGCCGCCCCCTTCGTTACGGTCTAGATTCGCCACTGATTACTCTTAAGATATATTTCCCAACTTATCCAAATTTGTCAAGAAGAATTCTTCATAAATCTCATTGTGTCAGAAAACTAAAACCTTTATTTTAACTTATAGAAGCAAAATCAAAATTTCTTCATGGATGGAAGTCGCGGTGACACCATCTCTCTAGTTTACAAGTTAATCATAGTAATGTTTCGCTTAGTCTACTATTTCCTTGTAACAATGTGTATCTACTTATTGATGTTGATCTTGATCAATATATTAAATAACAGAAAGATATCTTCGAGGATTGGTCAACAATAAAAAAATTCTTTCTTTTACAACGCCAACGTTTCGGCAATTTTCCCTTCATCAGGGCTGTATGCTATGAAACTACACATTTTTGTATTTGACCTACACTAGGAAGGTTGTAGAGATGGAGTGTGTTCAGAGGTTATGGCTGGAGGTTATTCATGATGGTGTGGTTTCATAGCATACAGCCCTGGTGAAAGCAAAAGAAATGCCGAAACGTTGGCGGTGTAAAAGAAAGAATCCTTTTTTTATTGTTGACCAATCCTCAAAGATAACTTTCTGTTATACATTTACTTACTTAATAATAGCTTATTAAATTTGTGAAAATAAGTTACGTCCTAATTTTAAATATTAGTAGCTGAGTCCGTGCGACTACGCTCGCTTTGGTTTATCAATTAAAACACCTCTATTATATGAATTTCAGTAAAATCATTGGAGCCGATCTTGGAAAAAATGTATTTATGCTTGCGGAGTGGTACAGGATGAATGAGCATCGAACGAATAGTAGTTGGACAAAGAAATGACAGAAGGAGAGAAATCACACATGAAGTTATATTAATGAAGAATGAACAAAATAGTTTCTTTCTATATGCCTAACTAGAAAGTGCACTCGCAAGAAAACAGCAAATGGGTGAAAGTACTCGCAGGAATCTTCATTCAATAGGATTCCTTAACCTTGAGTCGATGAATCATTGTATTGTCTTTGTCGTCTTTTCCTCCTATTGAATGAAGACGTGACGGGCGTAACTATCAAGTAGAAGACACGACACCTGTGTCTCTAGACTCACCTGCCAATTTCCAACCCTTCTACAGCATTGAACGAATTGTAGCGTCCAAGAAATATATCATAGTATTCTCGATATATTGATATGTCATTTTACCTGATAAAATAACTACTACGGAAAGCTCATCGGAATCATACCACAGTGTGAAATTTTGTCTCTAGATGAAAAGTGAGACATTTTTTGAGCACCTTTTTTCCTTTTTTTACACGTTTATCCCATTTCTCCCAACCTAATTCCCTTTTTCCTTCTTTTACTGCAGTTTTCAAACATTCAACAGAGCGCATTTTATCGTTTGTAAGAGATATGACTTATGAGTTTTATTCCACTTATACATTGTTTCGAATCAATATCAAATATTTAATTAATTTTAATTCATGTTTCCTCAGCTTGCAATTAATATGCTAATTTCATAGCCGATTTTTTTAAATAAACGCGGGTATGTGACTGCAACTATTAAACGACTGGACGAACAAGAACTCGAAAATAAAACGTATGGTATAAGTTTACTTCCTATTTTTTCCTTCTTATTGTGGGTGATGATGTGATTTGTATACTTATTTGCAACTCAATGAATTAGAATTGGAGCAAGTTGATTTCTCGAATTTAAACATCTTTTGGTCCCTTTTCTCGCCTTATTTCAGCAAATTTTTTCCCTTCCTTGTTTCATAAGAAATTTTCTCCTAAAAGTCCTAACCCTGCTAATATGATTACGAATTTGATATTTATAGTGGATTATAATAATAATAAATAATAAATTGTTTGTCAAACAAAACAGTACAAAAACGTGGAGGAAAATAAACTAATTTACTCTTCGGAAGCAAGCAAGGGACCATCCCATCAATTCCGATCAAGGGCCCTAAGGCAGAGGCGGATTCAAATTTTTTTAGCAAAAATTACTAGATAAGATAAAAAGTTAGCTGCGAGTTATAATACTAAT
>NNCF01125983.1:654768-671869 GCA_002313205.1 Laupala kohalensis | reverse complement strand
TTATAAGAGACAGCCCCTAGACAAAGCCTAGAGAACCTCTATAAGAAATCCGCCTCTACCCGAAGGAAAACCTTAGGATAAATATGATAAAGCTTTAATTTCTGCACGTTTACCTTTTTCACAATATACTCGTATCGCGTTATTGTTTTCCTACTATCATGACCACGGTGAAAAGTACCGAAAGAGCAATGTGAAATTTCCTTTAAATTAGTATAATTTTAATTACAAAACAAATGATAGTAATAAATGGGGTAAAAAAATATACAAGGATTTTTTTGAGTTTTGAAGAAGTGTACTAAATAATAAACATGTCGATTTATAACAAAAAAAATCTTTCTGGGCAATCCTCGAAAAAATTCACTTTTATAGTTAGTTAAAATTATTTTGTTTGAAGACATAATTATACCTCATATAAAATATGCGAATATTCAATTTGTATATTTATGTTGAAATATTTATAAAATCCGTATAGAGTATGAGATTTCCGATGGATGGAATCGTGTAAGAACGAGCAATATAGAATGCTGATATGGTAGATATGAACGGGGTTTTTGAACAATGATCTCCCTTTCTCATTTGCTTCGGAACTCTAGTTCAGTGTAGTAGAGAGTGATTGCTTCAGAGACAAAGGCAATCATTGATGAGGTCGCTGCATGTAGGATGTTAGTGTTTCCACTTCTCTTGTGAATGCGTGTGCCGTGGTGATCCTCGTCCCTTCAGATGACTGGCCTTCGAAGCCACTTCCTCTGACGCATACGCGCAGCAAGGAAATGAACGGGAAGCGGAGATGGAAAACAAAAGATAAAGGGGAAAGGAGTAGATGTACCTCCACCTCTGGAAGATAACATATGAATCCTCTTTCCTATATTACTATTGCATATCTCCCTACGATAGGATTCACTTGTCATTCAGAAATTCTATTTTTTTCAGATACTAGTTGCGTGTACAGGCACTTAACTGTGGAGCCATGACCCCCGCCCCCCACCTATTTTTTTAAAACAGTTATGAAATTAAAGTATAATTAATTTACCATTAGTTAGCTTATTAACAAAGTGATTAACAATTTTAAAATACTGAAACAAATAACTTCAATTAATTTATTTGCGACAAATTGCCCCCTCCCACTAGTCATATCTTAAAGAATCGTATAGACGTAAAAATCAACAAATGCATACTAATCTTTCAAATGTGAAAAAACGAACAAAAAACCGAAACTGATATAATAGCATAAAAACGTAACTGAATAGCGAAATGTTGACGCATATCGAGATCAATTGACAGAAGAGTCAGTCATTCTGTTGAGCAATGTGTCCTTACTCGGAATGCACGAGCTGAACTCGTAAGATTTGCGCTACAATTCATTCACACAAGAACTCCATGGAGGAAATGGCACAGCACGCAAATCTCACCGCATCAAGAATTAAAAATATAGTTTAGAATATCAATGTAATTATTTCCGATGTTTTTATTAGCTTGTTTGTTAAACTGTATAATATATTCAGCCACTTTTGTAAGTCTTATAAAGAAGGAACAAATATTTACATAAAATAAAAATCACTTATTCTTATACTCTAAAATAATACAAAATATGAAAGAGTTGAACTGCACGTTTTGGGTGAATGTATTGAAAGATCCGCGAACAATGTCAGGACATGTTGGCCTTCTTCGAATATACGAGTTACCTATGGTTTATGAGTTTCATAAAGAGTAGTCACTATTTTTAAATACTAGTCCAACAAAAATATTTAGATCATTTACAATAAGAATGCACTTGTATTCTCTCTTATATATCCATATGTTTGAAGAATTGATTATCAGATAGTCGTAACGTAGTTTATAAATTATTTATGTGCGACTTAAATCTACATTACCAAATCATAAATAATTCATAAACTAATATATATGATAAGTGACGCATGATATATTACAGTAGGATCACTAATTTAAATCAATAAGCATATCCAATCTGTAAAACAGTCTGTGATAGGTGCTATATAAAGGACATATACCTTTTATAATTTACTATTGTACGAATGAGAAAACCAAATATAGGTAGAGAATTATTTCAGAGAGATGATTATCAAACTGGAAAGAAAGATGAGCCACGAAACTTAGGTTTTCATATTATCAAAACGTACATCACGAAACGTGAAGCTAGGTTACGCAAAAACACGCCTTACAATTACGCCAATTACTATAACAACGATATTTCGTAACAAATCTGACCCATTTGCGAAAAAGAATTTAAGGTCGAACGTGAAACCAGAGGACTGCTAAGTAATTTCATGGATTAGCAAGAAATTACAAAATACTATTATGCTCCTTTTAAAAGCATATGCCGTTCTCAGAATAAGTACGAATCAAATGATTCGGTGAAACGCTTTTATGTTGCAACATATTCAATAAATTTACGTAACAATATTATATTTCATCGAAACAGCGGAAACATATATTTTTAGTGGAATCAGAACGTGGAACGATATTCTACAATCCGCTCCATGTCAACGACATTTTCATACAATATTCTATAATCTTTGATCCACTGCTTGTTGATGAGGTACGATTGATATAAATAGATTATCATCTTACGCGTTAAGGAATAAAGTATTCCAACTCCACTGATAAATCACAAAGTAACTGAGGCGCTGCAGTAAATTTTGTGATTAGTTCTCTCGTAACCATTAATATTATCAGAAAAAAGAAAAAGTTAATAAGGGATGAACAACACAAGACCTCTCGTGAGCGTGCCACCATCATATGCACTTATTTAACTTAAGTATTACCCCAAAGACCGATTAATCTGAGCGATAGGAAAATATGTGTTTAAAAGAGCGAAATTATGTCAGAAATACTTTTGATTTAACCAGCGTGTTTTCGCGACACACAATCAGAGAGGTTCTTCTATGCCCTGGTCGTTGTACACGACCACCGCCTGTTCTCGAACGGCTTCCTAATGACGGGAATGACTAGGATTGTGTGAGGGGTGAATGATGATGAAAGTTATGGTGGAATCAAATGAAGGGGAAACGGGAGTACCCCTATAAAACTGTCGGGAACCCGCCTCTTCCAACACTGCAAATTCTACTTGGATCAACCGGGATTTGAACCAGCGTCATCAAAGGCAAGGCTGATACAGTTAGCTGCGTCTACCTTCATTAGAGGTAGAAGGCGAGAACCTAGGAGATAAGGGCGCCACGGGTTATATTAGATATGTACATAATATATAATAGGTTCGGTATTGATATATTTAATTCAAATATTCAATATTCAAAATTAAATATCGATTGGTGTTTTGTGTGCAGGGGCAGATATATAATGTAAATTATGTTAGTAAAAAGAGATGATATAATTATTGGATGGACACAACCCAGTACAACAACAAAACCCTCGTTGTCTTCTCTTTTCCCACTTCATTCTCATCCATTCGCGAACACAAACACTCTCAAACCTTTCTTCAACGACTGGAAGCACGATACCTCGCGCGCATCATGGGTCTCACTCTCCCCTACCTCTTGCTTCTTCCTCCTCCTCCTCCTCCTCCTCCTCCCATTCCCTTTGCATGCCATGCAATGCCCGTCGGCGCAGACAGAGTGGCGTGGATCGATGCTTTGAGCCTTCTTCAGGGGCGTGTCCATTGACGTGAACACGACGTAATTCAGAATAAAGAAGATTTCCTCCAAATAAGTTTCATTTATATAATCATGTGGTATCCGAACTCTTCCGAGATTAATGAACGAATGAAAACTGAACAATTGTTTCGAATAAAGATGATCCTCTTTCATTATTTTCTCAATAACTGGAATACAGTAAAACAGTGATTTAGTTAGATTTATACAGTGTTTCGCACCTAAGAAAATATTGATTCACAATGGTTCATTTCTATAACAACAGTTATTCCCTCTAGAAAACTCAATAGCCCTAGATGTCATTTCTTTTCCCAAGAGCTACTTACGTACTGTTTTCCGTACATTCCGTATTATTTATTCCCCATTCAGAAAATTTATATTTTAGTTATAATATTTGCTTAGTTCAATCTCAAGGAAGTGTGGACATTAGTATAACTCTGTCAATATTAATGTTGTTAATTTGAATTCTTTTATTATATTATTATACTTTTCATATTTCTAGTAGATTCAGTGATGATGACAGCCACGTCGTCGAAAACATGTTTTGAAATGAATAAATTGGTTACCGCAGCAAAACTTGGAGTGTTCATTAATGTACATACAAAGATTTAGTTGCCCCAGGTGAAGCTACAACATATCCATTTTGTTAGCTATAGAGGAGAAAAATACTAAGTTAGATTATTTTGTCAAGTGACTGGGATATTTGTAAAAATTGTTGAGATCTCATTACGTCATATCGAAATACCAGTAGTATCTTAATAGTACCTTAATAGTAACTTTAATGATGAATAAATCTCAGAAGTAGAGCCAATATAATGTACTCAAAGTTGATATAAATCTCTGCGAGTGGAGACGGGTCACTGCCATAGTCATCTCTCATTGGGCGTGTCCGTAGAAATCACACAAATCAAGTTCGCGTGCCGACACCACTCCCTGCTCGCCACAAAGCCCCATTCCTATTTTCTGCTCAAGGTCATGCAGTAGCTCTATAGATTCAAGTAAAATCATACATTTTATTCCTCTTTTATTTCAAATTAATGTATTTTTTGTTTGTATTATTAATAGTGCCTCTTTTGAAATCAAATATAACGAAAATAAATAAAAAGTTTTCTTCCCGTGCATTTTATACAAAGGACGACCATACATTTAGGAAAATTTTGGTTTTGTCCTAGAAACAATTTCAATTCTTGTTTTGTTATGCAACGTCCAGAACTATAACATTATTCAGAATTTTATGTCTGTGACAATTTGTGTGTACATTTTATATTCTCTTTACAAAATTTTATGATGGAGTCATCAATAAAATACGTTCACTTTGTATCGAGGGGGAGGGAGTAGAGGAACCATCGAGAGTTACGTTGATGTACGATAAATCAGGGGGGGGGCAGTTCACAAAGACTTTAACGTTCATGAAGTTTCATTTTATTATAAAGGCACTCTATATCACGAAAATAACAACAATCAAATATAAGTTCATGACATAAAAAGACAGCGAGAATTGATGGCAATTATTTCTAGGCTAGAAAATGAAGACGCTGAATGAAGAGGACATAGTAGACACTGATTACATTTAATTACAGTCGAATATCGGAAAAGAGCATACACGTCTTACAATCTCTATAGATAAACATTTGGCATCACCACGGGAGTGATAAACCATCTTGATTTTTAAAATCTAAATCGGTAGCAATGTTTTTGAATCACTGTTTACAAATCATTATCAAAATAAATGTTTAAACAAATAAAATGTTGTAATGATTTTTTAAATCACCGTTAAAAATTAATATTTAAATATGATAGTTTCAACAAATTACAAAAATTGTTTACCTTTATCATTTTCTCAAAACCAGGGGAGGTACTTGATAAATTGAGACGTTTACTGAGGGGGGCAGTCTNCCATTTTGGCGAATGTATTTTATGGATAACCCTTAAATCAAAGTTTACTTTTCGTAAAAATTGACGCGATTGGTGTCTAAGGAGTCCCATGTCAACAACAACACTAGGAATTCTTTCCATGCAAATCTACCTACTACACCAATTTGTTAAAACAACATTGGAAGAATTCCATAATTTTATGTACTGGAGAAATAGTTCTGCGCGGACACTATTTAATACCAACTAAATATCAGCATTAATTCTGTTATTGTATTTCTGCGAAAGAGAAATTTTCTTGACGAATAATTTCGGCATTCACAAATTAAGGAGGATCTTACACCACAGAGATTAAACTTTCAAAATGCGTAACATGCAATCCAGTTAGTGAACCACCGAGAGCACTTGTCACAGTTCACACTTGAAAAGAGCAAACACGAATAAATCACTTTTTCGTGAATTCAGATGATATTAGAAAATTGTTTTTGTTGAAGCTTCCGTAAGGCATTTACTTCACTTTCCCCTAAAACAGTACCATTTCTAATAAGATGATAAATACAAGAATACCGGAACGTAGGAAAGTCACGTACGATTTTTTACGACTAACGTAAACATGGCAAAGGCTATTAAAAACTCGCTCCAGTCATGATTAAGTGTAATGTTAATAGTCCAGAGCTACGTTACTAAGATCTTTTGCCACGCGAGGAGTTTGTTTGTTGTCGTAATGCGACCCAATTAATGATAACATAAAATGAAAAAAAAGAAAGTATGTCAACACCATACTATGTTTAGTATGTTGATCAATTTGATATGGACAAATAATCTTGTCACTGAATTTCATACTTGAGAATATATATCTTCTAGATCTGAAATAACCTTACACAAGTACAATGTTTTACATCTTAACCTTTTCGTAATTGATAAAGAGTTGAGTTTCAAGTAAAAAATATTTTTGGGGTAATAAATGTCAGAGAACATGGATGACCACGAAATGAAGTATAGTTTTTTATTATAGACTTACGCTGGTCTTTTTAAATCGACATTAGGGTTTTCAGGATTCAAAACACCACATCAGCTGGAGGAAGGTGAATATACTCTCACAATAACACTCCATCGAAATAAGTTCTCATTATTCGTTAAACCGGTTCAAGCTGTCACTGTGAGTTTTGATCTTAAGAGTTCAACAATGGAACCTTTTAGGGTGCGACTAAATTTAACTGGAAACCCAAACATATTGGAGAAAATATTATGAAATTGACAAGAGTAAATAATGAGAAACGGACCTAATATTTTCCAAACGAGAGCATATTACATAATGGCGAGTAGTCTAATATCAATATAACGAACCCCATCCCGATTAAAATACACCACTGACGTCTCGCATTTCGTATGTAGATGAAGCTCATCCGTATTGAAGTCCCGCATCCATTTTATATTCATAAATCTTGGCAACATTACGAGATGGTTGGCGAATGCCTCGCTCGAATTCTTCATCCCAGAACCTACAAATGGCATTTCACTAAATAAAGATTATGCAATAAAACTAGAAGCTAAACCGTAATATTGGATTCTCTGGAATGTGGAGATGAGAAATGAGAATACCAATGTTTTAGTTTTCATGTATATGTAGTAACATTCCAAACGGAATTGCGTCTTCGTATGCTTTGTATGAAGTACTATCTAAAAATTTATTATGTGAGAAAATTAATGTCTGCAATATCAAGTTAATGAGATATATATTACGACTTTAAACTAACACTCAGCAATTTATGGCATCATTTATTACCTTTTTGTTAATTTTATATTTGTGTAATATTACGCCGAAAAATATATTTATTAATGAATGTTATCAATTTGCTATATCTGATGCTAATGCGACAGTTAAATTTTTATATTTACCAACCCGAAAGAAAAAAAGGAATGTTGATGCATAAGAAGAAAAATGTTAACAGAAGTACAAAGGAAATTATTAAGAGGCTTATATACAAAACATACTTCATTATAAAGTGATGGATTAGTTACTATTTCAAACGAAAGTACGATCATTATTATAAGTTTATTATTATTATTATTATCATCATAATCTCGTAAACAAAATGAAGTTTGGTAGGGAAAGAAATTGATCGTTCAGCTTGATGACTCACTTTGTTACAGTACATTAACCATAATACAGACGTATTGCACTCATCAGATAGCATCTGGTTCAATTGACTGGATGAGAGATCAATGACACAGTTAACTGGAAGAGTTCAATGAAAATGGGCTATAATCCTTCCTCAACGATTACTATTCTGTTGAGCAACGTCCTTTCATACGTCTTAGTGATTGGTTTCCGTAAATGAAAATTCTCTTCGTAGTTTTATAGCTTACACTATCAATAGACAGGAAAGAACTTGCACCTCTAATAGCCATCATTCTACACAGAACTACAATAGAAATGCATCAGCACTTTAATATTTTTCTTTTAATGAAATTCTTTACGGAAACGTCTAATCTCCGACATTAGTGTTTTTTTTCTATCCTCGTTCCCGGAAGCAAAAATTCAGAATTTTGACACAAAGAATTGGTATGATGACAAGCACATTTACTATATCCATGGACATTTACAATTTCCACACTAAAACCGTAGGGGATGCAAAATTATATAAGATAATTCTTGTTCTTTCCGAATATGTAACAAGGCATCTTTTTATTAAAGGATGCTACACTGAAAATGAGCAATCACGGGTTTTTGTCAAGGTCAGATATAGACAAAAATATATAAATAAAATTTAATTACTATAATACCTGTGACTTACAGCATTAACCAGATAAGTAAATAATTTATTTAATTAATTAATTGCCAAAAAAGCAGTAAAAACTGCGTAACTTTTTATTTTTCTTGAGTCACTACCGTTTAAAGTCTCCAAAATATTTTTATGTTATAACATTGGCATTTAACTTCCATATAATGTGCTATTATAATACGTTGTAGCTGAGATGAAAAACTACGCTATTACTTAAAAATAATAATGCTGTTTTCACCATGAAAAATGAGAAAAAGTAGTTACATGGTTACCTTAAATAATCGAGGTTTTATTATTTTATCCTATTTATCTACATTCTAAAGTTTGTGCATTCTTATATATCACTAACCAGCTTTTTTAAGAAAATTTGTATTGGAATTACCTGTTCATTCCTGTTAAACGTTTAATTAACAGGTTATTACTGCTTTTTTAGAGTTTAGCTAAAAACAAACATTTTTGACTAATATTTTATTTTATACTATAACATTTTTGTTGCATATTATTAGCTTATTTAATTATTAATTTTACTTTTCCCAGTTTATCTTAATAGTTATAAGTTTATCTTATAACTTAATAGTTATAAGTTATTCCGTTTCTCTTGATAGAAGAAAATTCCAAATGCAATTGTCTTCCTCATGAGCCACGCAAATATTAAGTGCAAGAACATGTCAGAGAAGATGAATTTCTGCGAGAGTCTTCGCAACGAAGCTAAAAATTTCCACATCGCGAGCGTCTACTGTCTCCGCTCGGAAAAAATAAAAAAGAGAGCGGGCGAGCGTCTGGCCATGAGACAGACGTAACGCTGGAAGAAAACGCTAGGGAACGCTTTTTCCGCGAGCGGCAGAGCGCGGAGACAAGCGCACGAAGCAAGCAGGACGAACGCCCTCCGACCCAGGAGCGAACTCCCAACGACCGACGCGCGCTGTCGGCCTCCGACGGAGAACGTGTCAAGAATTGGACGCGAGGCGTGAAGCGAGAGAGAGAGAAAAAAACTACTCGGGAAGAATAAATAAGGAAATAAGACAGAAGATGAAGATGATGGACGTGGTTCAAGGTTGGAAGAGCGAAAATGAACAAAATGCCTATGAAGAGTTGTGGTATGCAAGATGAAGTGGATTGTGTGGGTGTGGGACAAGTAAATACGAAGAAGCTAGAGAAAAAAATTAATTATGAAGAAATCTGGAACAAATAAGAAAATATCAACTTGAGATTATTTCTGATTGTCTATTATAAATAAATAAATTTATTGTCAAAAAAGCAGTACAAACTGCGTATGACCACGTGGAGGACAATGAACTAATTTTCTCTCCGGAAGCAAGCAAGGGACCATCCCATCAATTCCGATCAAGGGCCCTAAGGCAGAGGCGGATTCAAAAATTTCAACAAAATTTCCTAGATAAGATAAAAAGTTAGCTGCGAGTTATAATACATATATAATGTCAATATGTTTGTAATTTAACGCAAAAAATTTACATTTACAAATTATTATCGAAGTATAGATTCACTAAATTCACGATTTAATGTTACAATAAACACGTCCCTAGACAAAGCCTAGAGAACCCGAAGGAAAACCGGAGAAAAACTTGGGCCAGGATGGGGGATCTCTTTAAAGATCAGTATTAGAAGATCACTCTTAAAAACTTATGTGTCAATATTACTGACAATTACTATTTATTTATGAATTATCAATACACAATCATTACCAACATAAAACATCAAATCAGAAATTTACTTATTTTACCATATATAAAACACTGTCATAGTCTTTTGTAAAAATGTTACATGTTAATTCATGTTACCTATACTGTATGTAACAGCGTTCAAAAATGTTTTGACGGAGAAGGTTACGTCTAACCGAACCTTCCATGATATCAAATCCTTACAAATCTTTTAAAGAAATTGACTATATTAATTTTAATAGATGATTTTAATTCATATTCACCTCAGGTATGTAAATGTTTTTAGTTTTTCGTACTTTATGCTAAATAATGAATTATATGACTACCATTTCTGTATGTTGTCATGTATTGTAGCTGGCCCTGATGAAGAGATCAATAAATCTCGAAACGTTGGCTAACTAATAAAGTAATGAGATGATGACTTGCTTGTTATTTTAAACACATTGAACAGTTATGTGAAATGAAGTGAAAATAAAAAATAAAAAGTAATTGATTGTAATATTGACACATAACCTTGTCAGTGTTTTAAAATAAGGAAATGTGTCTGATTCGAAAAATAATGATTGTTTATCTTGTTAGGAAAGAATAAGAGAGAAGGCTAAAATATACGACGGAAAAATGATATTAACGAGTCACATTTTCTTGAAATTTATTCTCCTGTTTCCAACGAAAGTAGTTACCGGGGCTTGTATGTCAACAATCTTTTACTTTATAATTATTTTATTATTAATCTTATTAATAATATTTGTTCACCATTTTGCCCTTTGGTACACCACACCGCCACCTCAGTTTTTCCGTGCCCATCACGAGCAGGTGTTCGCTCTATCAAATATTATTTCTTTCTTTGTATGCTGTTTACTTTCATTTCATTCTCCTTCCTATCTTCCTTTCACAGAACAGATATTAGACAATAATAAAGGAGCAAACGGTGGTGGAATTGCCGCGGTTGAGGCAGCCAACTCAGAAGCGTTCCGCGAATTACTGGCTAGTTACGCGGCAACACAGCTATGTCAACCGTCCATTCACTGGAAAAGACCAAATGGGCTTTCAAAGGAAGTCAACACCCTTAATCACCGATTAGCATGGTTCAGCGCGCTACAACAGATTTCTTCTTATCACGAGAACGTCATCGCGCCTTATTGAGAGATGCGTCAGATCTGAAGTGGATATGAACTATTGGTCGTCGACAGATGAGGGCTCGTATCAGACATGTGTGCTTTCGTTATGACTACATGTGTCGACGATTGGTCCGCATTAAAACGGCAAGTTCTTGTGATATGTTCATCTGTATTCCCGCGCATGAACATAGTTGTCTGTTTTGAGTATATTTCTCATTAGTCGTCTTCTGTGTCTAACAGTGATTTGATTGCGTTCATAATCCAAATAAACTTTTTACAAAAGTACTGTTAGTACTAACCATTATACTGATAGCAAAGAATTATATCCTTTCAAGTCGATGTCATGGAACATGAAAAAGTGGAACAGATTAGTCATGAGTCAAGGTGAACGGTTCTGCTCCATAGATGGCTTCGTCTACAGTGCCTCGAACGGCTCCCACACTGAGATTAAAGATCTACGCCAACACTCGAATCGTTTTTCCCTTCTATTCTCCTTCCCCACCAAGGAAAAAATGATAATTTTCTGGTTTCTTAGATTCTTTGTACGCATATAACATTGCTTCGAATTAAACTCTTAATTTTTTATTATGTAATGTATATTTAAATTTTAGGTATTATTTCATTTGTTTTATTTTATGATTTTAAAAAACGTATTTCTCCCCTTTTCTCTGTTGAATTTTACTACCACCGAGCTATGCTCACTTGACAAAAAATATTTTCTTATGTTTTAATGTTTTACGTCAGCCAAAATTTATTGCTTTTACACAAAAAATAAATTATAACAATAATTATTTTAGTGAAAATATATTTGATCATAAAAACTGCGAAGTAGATGATATGGAATCGTACAACTTTAATCGATTGTATTTATGATGAATTATTAATGGAATTGTTTGAAGGAAAATGAAAATTTATTCATTTAAGTTCGTAGCTCAAAATGATTAAATTATTGCGAATACAATACATAGAGAAAATTTCATATAAAACATTGGGATAAATTTCTAGTAAGTATGTTTTGATACTTGATTCCTAATTACTCGCTATTGGAGTGAGTATCCTATAATCAATTTCCTCAAACCTGCATTAATAAAAATTATTTACCTATTCACAAATATGCGAGCCGTAGCAAATCTACAAATAAGAAAGCAAAGAACAATATGGAGATTTATAGCTATTTTACACTGTACTGTTCATTCTTCACATATTGTATCTCATATCAGTTATAAATCATAATTACTTTTCATCATAGTATACTCCAACAGTCCCCATACTATCATGACAGTAGGTAGTCCGTACTGATTTTGTTCATGATTTAAAATGCATCAAAATGATAGCCAACCCAAAACTGAAATATCATATTTCTAGAAAACATCCTTTTCTAGTATTTTAATTTCTTTTTCGTTGTCTTATTTACAACCATTCGATTTCGAAGTAAAAAAAATAAAGAATGGAAATTCAGAAAAAGATTACATGACTGTTAATTTCAATGAGTCTGTCCTCTTTAATGTACCACGATCGCTCCTTTTCCAAAAGTTAATTTTTTGCGCAAATTAAAAGGGAGATTTTTCATATGATGTGGACCTGAGAAAGTAAAACATAGAAACAAGTGTTCTCAAATGATGACGTTTTAGACACATACGTTGGAAGCAAATGACGTAAGCGATGCAAGTTACGTCAATATGAAGATACATTTTGATTCGTATCTTCTGTACGGAATACTAGTCACGCTCCTGCAGTACAGTTACCGGTAAGAGCACTGCCTGCAATTTATTTTTTATTTGACTGATTTGCTTACATCCTTTAAAAGTCGAGCTTAAGTAACTGCAATCATTCAATTCAGTGCTCGACTAAATTGCTGTCGAGATGAGCATCAACTTTTGCTGTTCTTCTCGCATATCCAATAAGTTAGTCGTGGAACGATTTTCGATACATACCACATTTATTTATTTATTTATTCGCTGTTTCGTCACTACACGAAGCATATATTTTAAAAGAAAGGAATCATTAAATGCATCACTTTTGCGTAAATATCCTTTTAAATTATTTTTTATTAAAGTTGAAACATTTTGGCGTATAACAAAACTACCTCAATCAGTTTGAAATAGGATATATCTTCCCAATGCTTCTAAGGATTAGCGAAGGGTATATTATTTGTAAATAAAATATAAGTATACGTGCTACAGGATGGAATTAATAATTGTATTTTATAAAAATGTCTTAGTTTTTTTCAGTTATTATCAGTTACAAAATAAAATGCTTATTTGTATACTTATTAATTTTTGTGTGTTCTATTTTATGGAGTTCATTCTTCGCTTTATTGAATTCTTGTTTTATTTAAAAACTTTTCTCGTCCATAATTTGTCTACATTTTAAGTTGTTAGTTTTCTATATAAATTAGCTATTTCGTCACTATCGTTTGTAATTATTTAGTTTTGTGAAATTTGTTTGCAGAACAGCGAATTTCTTGTGAATTGTTCCTTGTGAACTGCAACACGGCTGGGCGCTACCACCGATCAAACACTCGGTTAAATAAATATTATAATTGTGTATTATTACTTGGATGCACTTTTAAAAATTTGGCATTAGTAATAGATTAACATGCATTTGTGAGAAATAATCTTAGAAATATTTTTATAACTTCGTTTATAAAACGATTAATAACAAATACTTTGAAACATAAAATAATGTTAATAAATACGTTCACATTATTAACAGAGAGTATGAAAAGAGAGTTTAAATGTTTTTTTACGTTGAATATATTCATTTTGTTATTCAAACTTAACACGATGATGATGAAAATAAAATAATAATACTTTGTTGAGCTAGTATGCGAAAATTATTAAAGAAAAATGTCTTGAAGAATGTTATTCACATTCGGTTCAAAAACGTATGTCAAGCAAGGGAATATCTCACATTCACTTCAAAAAATTTATTCAGTGTTGTGATATTATATTTTTACATGAAATAAAACGTTCGCAATTACTCGTATAATAAAACGTACATTTACTCGTATAATAAATTCAGAAAAATCAATAACATTATTTAATATGCTTTCCCAGTCGGTAGATTCTCTCCTGGCAATAAGCAAGAAAAGAACATAAAGATAAAACCATATGGTCTGGGCGCTGAACACTTGAATTATTGGTGATTAATTGTTTTTTCTGACCTAACTATCTCTCCCCTATGTAAAGAAAATTTGTAGTGTCATCACAAGGTGAATTAGAATATTTGTCTATCAATTACATTTTACAAATCTGAAGAATGATTTTTACACGAATGTGTACATTGTATATTATAATAGAAATTACGTGTATAGAACAAATCATTACTCTGCTTCTTAATAATATAAATAAAAAATGCAACTCAGTGTCAAAGTTAAACCAGATAAGTTTACTGACATAATTTAACAACATACATTTTCTTTTATTAACAAATTAATCATTAATAAATACATCAAAAATTAAATACTTATAAAACTTATATTATTGAACAATAATCTAATTGATTTATCAATATATTTTGGAAAAGTATTTATTAAAATTTATCTACTCACTTAGTTTTCAGTTTATAGATACATCTTTATTACAGATATATCATCTGACAAGTACGCATTGCTACTCCTCATCGCAAAAAAAGAAAAAAAATGAGTGAAAGTAAAGGAAAATTTAGTTCGTTAGAGTTGCCCTCATCTGGAACACAGGAACAGTTCACAGCTATATAAAGAAACCTTGAACTGACCAACGGTCTTCCATGAGTAACTGCACCTTGAGCAAAGTAACCACCCACTCTACGAGATCCTTTCACATTTTATTTCTTCAACGTTCTTACTAAACCACTGTTTACAGATAGAATACGACTCTTAGTTACACCTGTAAGGACATTTTCTTGAGAGGTAGACCATTATGCTGTGTCTCTTCCTACTACCAAAGAATGCACCAGCAAAAACGTTGTACAGAGAGAATACCTACTCGAGTAAATTTTCTAAGAACGCAAACTACTTCTATATTTACGACTGTTAGTTGGTAACTGTATCCATAATTTTACGAATATTAGACTGCACAAATGCCAAAGACGCCAAAACAGTCGAATGTAAAAATCATCAGATTGGAAAAACATTTAAATATGTATCGTCTTTCCAGGAAAATACAGAAAATGTACTACATTCCCAAATCCTATTTTCTGGGTATTATTACTATAAACTTTTAACGACACCTATTTGTTCACTCCAAAACTATTGAATCAAATGACCTATTGTTTACAATCTAAGATTTTGCTCCTAGAATAATTACAGAGGTTACAGGTTATATCGGTAAAATATTAGACGTACCATTTTTTAAAATTTTTTAAGGAATAAATTTCCCTAAATCGGTCATTCTTTTCAGAGTATCATTTCAAATCAAACAAATGCAATTTTCCCTTGAATCTTCTTCTGCAAATAACTATGAAAATGGACCGGGGTCCCAATACATTTCCACTAATGATATATGTATTCCATGTTCTGAAATTACCACAAGACAAGGTCTACTTGCTCGTACATCAACAAGTGACTGCAAAACAAATATTGTTAACTATAAACCAGTTAACAACTTTGTATTACGTATCCATCTTTCTTTCAAACTTACACTTTATCAAAATGGTTCTTGAAATAAATTTGTAAACATTCAAAATAATAGTATAATATACAGAAAGAAGAAATTAAATTCAAAATTTTTATGCTGCGTTTCTAATTCTTATTTTTAAATTGTGTGTCTTGAAAACTCATCAAAAGCCAAAAAAATTGGGAAAAAACTTTTGAAATCAGTTATTTTTATTATTCTCTTACATTCATTAATAGCATTTTGTTTTTATTCTACGCCTCGTGAGCTAGGGCGGAAGTTTCTAATCCACGAAGCCCCAGTTCTTGATTGCGAACACGCAGCCACAAAGCCAGTAATCAGGTACATAAACAGTAATTTTGCTGCCTTTGTTGCGCCTCAAAACTGAAGGTTATGCTTGCTCGGACGAAACGTGGATGTAGGGAAAAAAATTGTTGACTCACTTGGCACGTCTTATGATCTCTCAGCGCTTAAACAGTGTGGCTACGTACAATACAAATATGCTGAAAAATTAAGTACGTCGTGATTTAGAATTGAATCTGCACCATCGCACTTAAGTTAAAAATACAGTTACAAACATCTTTTCATCTATTCCTGCTTTATCCTCTTGAAACGAACATGAGTGCAAAAGTTAAATTGAGGTAAATATCATCCGAGAAAATATCATGACGTTATTCTTTTTTGAGTATTTTCATGCAACTCCCGATTTTTAACCCCTTTAAACAAAGAATTGAATCGTACACTTCATCTCAGAAAAATTACTGTGTAAGAAATAATAAACAGTATTTTTAATAAATATCGAACGAGTAAAAGATACGTTCAATTGAATCTGTATTGCTTGATTAGTTTTTGTCATTCATTCTGAAATAATATGATATAAATAATATTATTTTTTTAGAAAAAATCAATTATGGCCATTTGATTCACGATATTTTAAAAATACATCAACAACAGTAACGGAAAAGGGGTAATGGCTAAGGATGTCGCAAAAAGTGTAGGCATACACACCAATAATTATGTTGACGAACATCTCGATTTTCTTGCGAGTTCATTAACAAGCTAGGGATAATAAGATAACACACCACTCGACATATACAACGGAGATCGACCCTTCCTTAAGTATTACCTATGATCTTAGGTAGTATTTAAAGAGGCGTTTTACTTCAATACCATTTCATTTCTATGCTGATCGTACATTCATTTCAAATATTAAACAAACTGAGAAGAGTCAACGATCATAAAATGTATTCAGTGAAAATAATGACATATTTATTGAATATGTACGAATAATTACAACAATCATCGTTCGTTTGATAGCTCGATAATCCTAAGGGAATTGAAATATATATATATATATATATATATATATATATATATATATATATATATATATATATATATATATATATATATATATATATATAT
>NNCF01125983.1:641452-654748 GCA_002313205.1 Laupala kohalensis | reverse complement strand
TATATATATATATATATATATATATATATATATATTACATAAATTTTACATAAAAATGTTTCTAGAGGTTTCGGTAATGTTGTTCCGTTAGTTCATGAATAATAAAGTTTCAATTAATAACATTAATATCTTGTTAAACACTTACAGAATGACAGCGAATAATGTTCCGGTATTGTATTTCAGAGATACAAAGATTTCTAAAGAAATCCAATGTAACAAAAATTAAACTTCAGCCAAAAATTTCCATTTCTTAAATTACTATTTATACTAATTTTTACATTTATAATATTTAAATTATTATTGATACTATTTATATATTATACCATCTCTTAAATATAAGTTTATACTATTAATACATTTACTGCTAATTACTTCTCAGTCTAATATGATTAATTAAATAGAAATTGTTCAAGAAAGAGATCGAGAAGTTAAATTAATTAAATCTATAACAAACACAGGACCAGTTATTATGGATAGAAGTTTTTTAAATATGAAGATATAATATAGGGATAAATATTAAAGAATAAAGACATAAATGTTATGTTTAAAATTTGTTGCACCTGCCGAAGACCCCTAGCAGAGTTGAAACGCTGTTTTCCGTTAAACATCCACATCAAACGCTGTGTGGTGGTCAACTACGGTCGTATAATATATTGAACCATCAAAGATTATTCCCATCACCAGTCAAATATCCATCGCCAATGCGTTCTCCTCTCTAAAAATAGTCGAGGAATGTCCGTCGCCCGCGAAATTTCTCTGAGTCACAGCAGGTGGGCGGGCGAATGAGGAACGGTGGGTGTCGGCTCCATAGCAATCCACGTCAGCGTGGTTTCCAACCTCAACGCGTCTCCGTACAGACGCGAACGCAACCCACGCCTACAACTCATGCACTCATCGCGCGCCCGCATGCGCCATCTCGCCGTCGACAAGATTGCTTCATTGTCCCTTTGCTTATTTATACGATCCGAGTGCGAACAGGATTCTCGCAGCCGTTGAGGCACGCGCGCAACGGACTTGGAACGCCGACGTAACTTCTTGACGCATAGCGAGTCATCTGCGGCTCATGAACAAGACTAACAGGAGACTGTTCTAGGAGGAATCGAGACACCTTGGATCGGAATAGTTAGCTCTCGAATAAATTATCTATTCCTTTATCTAAGTTTCTATTTGTATCGAAAAATATTAGAAAACAATGATAAATGAATAATAAATTTCTGTTTAGTCAATCGATCTATCAATTGTCTATTTTACAATTAATCAACCGATCTATCAAATGATCACTTAATGTCTTTCGACAAGTAAAAAATTATTGAGAATTGTAAATTACATTTTATGTAATGTAAAGTTATGATCACATTAAAATATAATTTTAAAACTTTATAGTAGCAGTGATTATAGTTCAATGTGTTTCTGATTATATGTATTATTATTATTTCGATGTGCTGGTGTTCACTTCATAGTTCTTAAAGTGTTCTAGCTGGTAGAAATTTCTAGTCTCAGTTTGCTACCCGCTCTCAAAAGGATTAGATGCATCTCAAAATGTTGTATGTGCCAAAAAAAAGCGATCTCTTGTACTTCCCATTTTCTTCATATGCCTGGGATGGACTCTAAGTGTTTCTTTAAATTTACAGAAAGCGTACCAAAGGAACCTACGACAACAAGGATAATCCTTTTTTTAACCCCCACATCCTACTAATTTCGATAACCTAATTTTTACATTTCAGCAGCTTTCCTGCTTCTTTCCGGGCTAAATTTTTATTAGTTGGCACTGCTACATCAATCAACAAGCAGGTTCTGTTTTTCAGGTTCTTTATTATTATTATAAATAATATTGTTATCATCATTAGTACGTATTTATTATGTTTATTTTTACTTTCAATAGCATTTCAATCGTGGGCACAAGAATATTTTTCTCGTGATATTTTTAAATGCTCTTAATATTGTGAATGGGTTTTCATTAATAGGATTCGAAGAAATGACTTCTGAGTGAAGTATTGAAGCATTATATGGTCTTACGGAATACTTCCTACGATGATTAGCAATCTACATTTTTGTCGTAGCATGAAAGATGTAGACGATTGTACCGTTAAGCAGCATCTCAATTAGCTGGATCCGTAAGATGTGATGGAGTGATAAAGTACTTATGCGTGAACAAGAAACAGGATTTTGCTGAACCGTAGTTTGGTTCATTAACATGTTTAAGGTTTCCTACTGAGAAACAATACAGAAGAAGATTCGTCGTAAATGAGTGAGCTGTTAACTTTATTGAGAATATGGTTAGATCTTTCAGAATTGATGCAACTTAATTACTTTAATAGTCAACACGTTAATGAATAAATCAAATAATCCGTTTAATCTAGAAAACGATGTTTACCAAAAATTACAGCACTATTTTTAAAACTGTTTATTACTTTGAAGACAATATATGATTCTAAAACTAGGAGAAAGTTCTAATTCAATAGACAAGGACTAGCTAAAACGAGCATGAATTTCTCCGTGTCCTTTCGCGTCTTTTAACTTTAGGAGTGGAATTTGAAAGAAAGAACACTAAATGGGAAGTTGAAAATTGAGAAAAATCTTTTATCTTTTAAATATTGAGAAAAATAAAACAACATTGTTTCTTTGGAATATTTTGAGGTTCAAATTATTTTTTTCAAATTAGCTTTCCAAAATTTAAAAAAAAATGGAAATTTGTTCACTCTGATAAGACAAACTTACTGACGTTGCGTTAACATATCAGCACATAGTCGTCAATAAATTAGAACTCGTGGATGTCTAAGTTTCATGGAATACACGAACCGCAAGAGCTAATGCGGAATGTCAGTATCAAGCACTCATGGAATGCCAGGGAATACTGATCGACGAGGCATCGGCGTAAATTACTCCGAGGTATGCAGTTCATGTTATTTTTCTCTTATAACCTTGTTCAATCAACACTTCGTCTTTGAGCAAACAGGTTTCGTCATTACGATGCATGTATCGGTTTAAGTACGAAGAAAATCTAATCACAAGACTTCCTCTGACATTAAGAGAGGAAATTATTGAGAGGGAACACATTTCTTTCTACGATATCGTACTTTGAAATGTTAAGTAACCCATCTGCAGCTTATAAAAACCGACGGTGATATTCAATCACCTACTCAATGAGAACGTATGAGGCACTTCTCGAACCAGTAGAAAGTTGATTGACGTCGAACTGAAATCGTCTTAAAATTCACACAGGAAAGAATTGTTATTGCTTCTCGTACATTTATTCTCTGTTTTGAAAAAGTAATAAAATATTTTATTTCGAAAAAAATTTAAGTTAACAAATATTTATCTGTATTACGATTCTGTACATTTTAAACTTATATATAACTTTTAACTAGAAATATGAGTATGTTGTTCAGAAATTCATGAAAAATTTAAATATATCAAATCATTATGAAAGTTTTTAAATTTTTAAATCATCATTTTTATTTAAACTTTTTCCTTTAAATTGAAGATATAAAAGATAGCTTAGTTTGGCCATTTTGTACATTCTTTTCTAAAACATCAAAAGAATAAGTATTGAACAAAAGACAAATAACTCTGTATAACATATTATATAAAGCTATATTAAAACATTTTAAGTTCATTTTAACTTTTTATTTACTCGCATCTGTCAGTATCTTACGTATACTATATGCTCAAGATAGTGGGTTTCTTTGCAATCAAAACATTTTAATTCAAATTGAGAACTATGCCTTGGACGAAGAAAGAGTCGCGGAAACATTTTTTATAAAAATGTAAACTTCTAAGTAACTTGTAAATTTCATGTAAACTTCTGGTTTAAATAAATATAATGATAGATATAATGATCCATTCTCGATTTCACTATTTATTCCCAAGTGAGTTGATTTCCACCAAATGTAACTTACTTCAATGAAATCAAGAATATTTCTCGCGACAAGACAGCAGAGAAACCGCATAAATATGTCGATCAGAATCAAGAATGTTACGAAGGTCGCGCACACTGGACATAAAAGTCACGTAAGGTCAATCATCTGAATCACGCACTTGAAGTGTAATTTCGCTTTCTATTCTCCTTCGTGTCACAACAGACCATTTAAACTCTGGAAATAGATGTGGCAGTCGAGATTTGTCATTCGTGGTAACGGTGTGACAGGTTGATAGGAAGCAATCTAGAAGCTTTAGGGTAGAGAATCGAATTTTAATAGAAATAATATTCGTGATTGCAACTGACATTTCGTGGAAATTGTAATTAAATATTTGATTTAGACGTTAATCTGGTCCTCCATCGTATATTCAGATCCATTTTCACATGATCGTTATCCATTCACTCCGTTACTGTTCTTCTAAATGAATACTCAATTCTTCTAAATGAATCGAGAAATCTCAATTTTTATTTAGTTGAGGCCGAATTATTTATGTTGATGCCATGCTACTTTGGCTACATTTGTAAAATTGTCTTTTACAATATTTTCATCTTTCTGTGTTCAGGTTTATGTAACTAAAATTATGGAAGATAATATCATTTTGTTTCCTTAACATGAATTTAATAGAAATGTTGAAACCAAACAAATATTTTAAAAGCTGATTAATGCAAAATTGAAGAACAAAGTTCGAAAGAGTTGCAAAACCTCATCATGAGCAGTCCCTACTCAGTTGGTTTTGTTCTATTCAAAATATGAAAAGAAAGAATAGGATGATTCAAAGTAAATATTATGTTTATGAATTGAAGTACCACGGATTAATATTTTTTCGCCAAAAAACTTACGATAATACGATTTCGGGCAAGGTGCCACGAATTTAAAGTGTTTTGCCCCAATTAATAATTAACATTTTAAAAGTAAAGGCATGAGCCTTTTGTATTCTAATGTAATGTGTTTATCTTGTGGGAACATTCCTCCACCTAAATTCCTCCATACATATATAATATAGTCAAGAAGGAGTTATCTTTCTCAATAAGAATCAATTTGAAATGTTGCATCTATAGCACAAATCATTTATGATAATTAATAAGTGATACATATTAGTTTTTCTCATTAATTATAAACGGCAGAACAAAACATGTATCGGAAGGATAGTGAGTGAGGCAAGGAAGGTGATAGTGCCACTTCAACCATTGGTTTCCAGGAAGGCATATAGGGAAGCACAAGCCCATCGTCACG
Organism: Laupala kohalensis; assembly: GCA_002313205.1. Classification (NCBI taxonomy): domain Eukaryota; kingdom Metazoa; phylum Arthropoda; class Insecta; order Orthoptera; family Trigonidiidae; genus Laupala; species Laupala kohalensis. The sequence continues at coordinate 649,595 of NNCF01125983.1, read as the reverse complement.
GACACCACGACTGAGGGGGGGACGATAACACGCTATGTCCATGGGAGTAGATACCGATATGTTACTATTGCACCACGGGGGCATATGTGGAGTGAGTGTAACTGGCCATTCCGCTGCAGTTACGTTTGCAATATGGCCTCGATAGGCATATCAAGTCGTAATTCGTATTTGTAAGGACTAGGGAACACCGAGAAAATTAGTAATGTGGGGAAAACCTGTTAACGTACGTGTCAAATTTTGAAAGAAAATAAAAAACACAAATTAGTAGAATTACATATTTATAAATTAATCACGCTACACCACTCAATAAAAATTATAAATATCTCTATTTAAAACACTGAAGTAGTATTTCAAACTCATCTACAAAAGACGATAAAAGTGCCCGTTATGACTACATAAAAAAAGACAGTTTCACAGGATAATGGAGGCAAAGTGTTACAACCGACTGTTCTGTGATTTCCGCATTGCGAAGGGACTGCTCTATAGTACTGTTTGTCCAGTTGAGAAAGTGCTTTTAAAGTTAGAGGAAGTTGCGGAAAAGCGTCTAACAAAATTCAAGCTACAAACCTTCTGACAACTTCTGACTTTCGTGACGGAACATCTATTTTTAAGCATGTGAAATGAACTACAATAAACAGTCCCATTTTTTCTGAAACAACCAATCACACAGGTTTCTTTCGAAAACCACACCAAAGTGTATTGACAGCAAAGATATTCCTCTCCAAAATAATAAATAAATAAATTGTAAAAAATCAACGTCCACAACCACATGAACATTAGTTTCCGGGAGTAAGAAAGAAACCATCCTCTCAAATCCAATCAAGGGTCCTAAAAAGTAGTAGCGGATTTACCATTTCTACGTCCCGAGGCAAAATCGTGGCAAGCACCCCCCCTAAAATAAGAATAAAAATAGCTAGCTATTTGTTATAATATATACAGATATTTAAAAAATTAATTGAATACGAAAAGTGTTCTTTAACAAATATGTACTATTTTCAAATCTTGACATTGTTCCGAATATACTGCTAATAAATCATAACTATTAAAATAAACGAAAACTCAAGAATAACAGTAACAATAGTAGTAATAAGACTGCCGCCCCTGGACCGGAGCCTAGCCTGTATATAAAATTCCCGAAGAAAAGCAGGAGGAAAACGGGGGCCAGTGTATGGTATTCAATAAAATCATAAACCTCTTCATATATCTGAGGAGTTTCTTTAGAATGCTGCTTTGATAAAGGTAATACAAACGACAGTTCTTCCTTTCTGTAGTTCAATCTTACCTGCGGGCGGGCGGTCGGTCAGAAAGAACGTTGCATAGACGACCGATAGTCGGTTATCGTCGCGAGGAGGCGCGGCGACCTCGAACGCGGAGTGGCGGGAGGAGCAAAAGACGGAGCATTGCCCGAGGCCAAGTGGAGGCCAACGGGGGCAGTTGGAGGCAGAGGGAGGAAGGGACACAAGAAGAATCAGCGGGTGGCGTTTGTGGCAGCAGGTGGCGAGAGCAAAGACGAGGGGGAGGTTACAGTAGCGCGCAGGTGCGACACAATTGCGCAGCGCTCACAGGGAACCCCTCCCTTGTCGCGAAAGGTGAATGCGAAGCAGGTATTGGTTGAGTCAGGATCTTTCTTATGGTTGCGCTATAGAATCTCAAAGGAAGAATAAGCGTAGGAGGATACAGAGAGAGAATTACAAGAAGTAGAATGCTTTTGCGATAATCGAAAGAAAAAAAGAATATCAACAACAACAATAATAATAATAATATTTATTGTCCCTGTCGTGGCCACGGTGATGACTCGTCACCAAGTCATCCCGGGTTCGATACCCGGGCGGGGCAAGATAAAAATTTGTAACTCTTTGTATCCATGTCCCAGTTTAATAAGCTGGGATGTACAAAGAGTCCGACCTCTGCGACTAACAACCGCAGTTGTAATGCTCCGATACAGTGGTCTGGATCATATCTAGACGCTGCCCCGATGTCGGTTATTAAGACGAGTCTAGTGAGTAAACTCAAATCAATAACTGAGCCTTACTGGTACTCGTCTTTCGAGGTCCTCGTTGGCCGAAACGAAAATACATACAATAATGTTTATTAAATAGCTTCGGAGGAAAATATTCCGGTGCCATAAACCATTTACGTATACTAAAAACAAAAAATACAACACGAAAACAAAATAAAATATAAGAACAATTTAAAAATACAGTACAGAAACAACGCAAAAAAAACAGTTTTAAATACAATTACCATGAATAAATGTTACAGAAAGAGAAAGGTTACTTATCCCGACATTCATCTCCCTTATTTTATTCTTAAAGATTTCAATTATAATTAGAAATTTGAGTTAAAGAGATTAACAATAAAGAAGTTGGATGAGCCCTTATGAAAGAAAGTAAAAGCCAATTTAAAAAAGAGGGTTGCAGAGTACTGAAAGGCGTGATACTGAAGATTAGGAATGCATCATACGTTTGTAACCACAATCATGTTATGAAAGTCAATAGAGAAATACGAATTTATTGTTATAATAACGAATTACTCAAATACAACATACTTATGGATAAATAGTTACCAATGAAATGGAAAACACACGAGAAAATTCTCGTATTGTTATATTTACTTCTATTATATTATCTGAAATAAACTTTCTATAGTTTACTACTTTACAAATCCAGCTAAAAATTAATTGAGTTAATACAGAAATACTGAAAAACTTATCATATCAAGGTTTTCTAAATATTTTTCTCTTTCTGAGCCAACAGCAACAGCCAAGAGCTCCTTGGTGTTTGAGAGAATAACATCTATAGTGCCCACAAATATGCATAGTGTGTCGACATATAATATTTTCAAGCAGTTCGAAAGATGTCAACCTAGATGATGTATCTTGTAAATAACATAATTTATATTATAAAGTATGTTATTTACAAGATACAACTCGGATAAACGAAACTGATGTGATATTTACGTGTTGTTATGTTTCAGAGTTGTTACGGTGGTGATAATATCCATATATCTATAATGAAGTGATCGTTATAAGTCACACTGGTATGTTGCCATGCGTAGTCTCTACATGACTACTGGCGACAGGTTGTCTGACTGGAAAGCTGCATAAGTGTGATTTTATTCGAATGGACGTATTTTCTGAAAGTCTAGGAAATTAGTTTTTTTCTTCTATTTACGAAGGAAGTTCACAGTTATTTTGACTTTAATTTTGGGATATAATCATTTGTCTCTTTCTTTGAATGTTCGATCTGGTTTAGTTTCGCCATAAAATGTATTGTATTGATTAAAGTTCTTGGTTTTCTAATAATCACAATGGTCGTAGTGTGGTCTCTGATCGTGTCTTTATCCAAAATACTGAGGCGTAAGTTATTAGCAAGAATAAGCAATTCTTGTTCATGCTGACTTTTGCTGCGGTTGGTAATTAGTTTATTGTCAGTAATGATCGTAGATTACGTATTCGTTGTCTTGTTCCACTTAATATTTTCACGTGATTTTTCAATAGTCCATAGCTAAGTTAACTGAAGACCTATTTTCGCACAGTTGGCACTGCGGGTGAAAGAAAGGCGGATCTACCACATTCCTTTGGCCGCTGGCGCAATTTACAATCATCCAAAATTTAATGAAGGGAACAATGCCGATGAATATTAAGCAAAGGGAAGCGAATATATTTGGACAAATAATATTATTAAAGAACGGAGAAAATCTAATCTGTGGATAACTACATATCTGAAAATGAGTAATTAATGTTGTAATTTCAGACTAGCGTTTTTGCCGACTTGGCTAGAAAATTATTCACTCGGACAAGAAAGAACACAATACACTATATATTAATCAGTTTTTAATTGACAAAAAAGTTAATTTTGTTGTTGTTCAACTACTGGATTTTAAATCTTATTTAGAAATATCTAGATTGTTCCGATAATATAATTAAAATTATCCAACATCAAAACCAGCTAATATTTTTGGAGTGTTTCTTAAAATATAAATAATTAATGATATATTATAAAATATATTTTTTAAATATTGAAATAGTTAAGAAAGTATTATATAAACATAATCGGAGAAAAATGCGATCCATTACGTGTTAAAGATATGATAGATTGATTATTAATTTTAAAATGTTGCCTCCCATACTTGAGGATGTAAGTAACTCAACGAGAGCACCTATTATGATAAGTAAAACTATTGCCATCGTATCTCACATCCGGTTCAATTGCACTCACAATCGTTTTTTTTACTTAATCTGTACTTAAGCTTTTCTGCTTTCTTAGCAACAGCATTTTTATCACGCGACGCATAAAGACCTATTTTATTCGATAGATCACGAACAATAATATCTAGTCGATTTGCTGGTACAGTATACAATCAGTCTGATACCATAAAGTATACGACTCTTGGCCATATATAATTATTGTTTTCGTTTCTGAGTAGGTACTGAAAAGGAAGCGGAATTTATTGTTAACTCCTCTATAATTTTCAATAACATTCTCCACGAGCGTAAAACTTTCAAGGCATGTTTGAAACAAGATGGGTTAATTTGCATATTTATTTTTCGTTGCACTTAGTGTCGCTTCTTCATCATTAACATCTTGACCTCACTTTACCCCTTTCATCCTTTTTTCTTGTTTTCAGTCTCTTCAGAACGACAACACGGTGATTTACGATGTAGAGGGTCTTCAAAACAATCTCATTTACAGTTCAAACCAAGAGAAATATGATAGCTGCGAGAGAAAATATGAGAATCTAAAATATTCCACGGAGAAGGTCAAAGAGCCGAAAACTTAGGTGTCAAAAGATACAAAGTTTTGCAAAACCGTTAATGGTAGAATATACCTGCTCAGTCAGCAAGCAGAACCACCCTCCCAGCAAATTTCTGTTATATTGTGTTCACCTGTTAAGTGGGTCGACAACAAATGTACTCCAAAGGACGCAGAAGTTATGTTTTATGATGTACTACATTTCTCTACTCCCATGGAATAATTAAACTGATCAAAGCTGTTTGAAAGGCAATTGATTAATGAAAAGAAATTTCCGTCAAGAAACATGTTTCCCCACATTTTTTTGTTTCAGAAAACAGGATTGCAGTTGCAGATGAAAATCATGCGAAAGCAGTAAATGGGTTCTTAATATGCAAAATATAGATATTAAAAAAACATTGAAAGAAATTAGAAACGTATCAATTATGCTTTTCAAAGTTTAAGGCAATTAAACTACACGCAATATACGTACATTTAAACGAAATGCAGTAAAAGAATTTCAGGCAAAATATTTAACTTCTTTATAGTAAATTCATTCAAAATGAGCTTTAAACAATAAATTTTGAAGTAATATAGCAACATATAATATTAAATAAATGTTAATGGATATACTTGATCTCTGTGAAGGATGCAAAATAGTTCAATTCATCTACAGGCTAATGATACTCCATGACTTCTCCTAAAACTAAACTAAAAAACTTCATTCTCTATGCTGAACCTTTCATTTGACCTCAAAATTTACATCCTGAACGAATTAACAAATCATTTCTGTACATCAATATACAACATATACAACTTTAAATTAAATTTTATGTAAACATTATATATATTTTACAATTTTCATAAATAAAACAAATGTTTAATGAAATGCAAGCAAAGTCACAACATACCTTATGCAATTCTTTTCAGTTACAACCGATTTCAGGAGATAAACGATTTGACACTGATATTTTTGAGAAGTCTGTCAAAATTTAAATGCTGTAAAACACTTAATTGCAATATTTCAACGTCTGCTAGAGAACAACTATGTTTTGTATGTTAGCATTAATCGACTTGCCATCACGTGAAGATTTAGGGTTTCCGTACACTTGGTCTCTGGCATACGTGCTATCGTTTACACGAACCTTCAAGTTAAAAGGAGTCCAGACGTAGATACAGTACAGCTTCAGCCCTCAGGATATTTCATGCTAATGGGCTTCCGTTTTACAATAGATTTATTCTTAAACCTGGCCCCAAGAATTAAAATAGGTTGAAGAATATCTCAACCAGATTAAAAAGTTAAGGATAGTGAGATAAAATGTTATGTTGATGTACGTGATGGGGCATAGAAGTTATGAGTCCGTACGCAGCTTTGAGACCGGGATATGTTTTCGATATACATTTACAGTCCGCATGTACAACAATATAAGGTTATTTTTCTAATTTCATGAGACGTGATATTTTTATTGGCAAAATAGCTAAACAATTTTAAATGAAATAATTAATCCTTAAATATGTATCTGAGGAGAAACTTCATTAAAAGCAAATATCGCTGAGGCAAGAGAGCTTTCTTGTTGCCTCATGCATTGTTCAAAAGTAGTATCTCGGGTAGTGATCCTTTGGTCTCTTTCATAAATTTCTATTTGTTACTCTTTAATCTAATAAGGCGATAATATCAAATCTGCAAGATGCTATAGAGATGTTCTTAGACAATTGTTCGATTATGATATAATGTGGAATTTCTTATCTGTGTAATATTTTGTTATCACGTTTACTTACATGATTATTGTTTCATCACAATATATAAATAATTTTATACAAGATAGACAGAAAGAAATGAGGTTCATTAAAATTGTCTTAATATAATAATTTTGATGTTGTAATAATGTGTGCGAATTATTCACACTGGTTCACCTAGCATATAATTATTCTCTCATCTCTTCATTAGTTGTCTGACTAGAGCAGAATCGCATCGAAGGGGGTCTAGGTGTCCCCATCAGGCTGCTGTGGTTAGAGGAAAATTATAAGTAAAGCACTAGAATTTCAGTAAACCAACTAAAGCTCTGGAAACTTAATTAAGAAAATGTATTAGTTCATGAACTTTGTTGATATAAGCGAATGTATCATCAAAATGTATTTGTCAGCTTTCCCTCCAATTAATATTTTAACGACTAAATTCCATAATTTTGAAACGATATAGTTTACATCTGGGTGGTGAACTATGGTCCGCAACTTAATTTTTTTAAATATTAAAACTGTCGTTACAAGTGTTTCTCGTGAAAAAATTAAGAACGTTTCAAAATGCGAAGAACTGAACAGGACACAAAAAACACCATAAACATAATCAACTTATTTTAAGTTACATAAAAACGAAGTACATCGCGATAATACGACAATGATGAACGGGGGTGCAGAATATATCTCCCAAAGAAAATTTTTCAAGTACGCTGACAATCTCGTTCTTTCCGTACACTCCAAGAAGTACTTGAATGTTCTTAGGAGCCATGGCATGAAATGACTACACGAAGGTTTCGGTCACCAGCAGGCTGCAACATTGCAGCCGAAACGTTGAGTTCCCATTCTAAAACTCGGTATCCACCGGGAATTCATAGTGTTACTCCTCATAATTGACGTGAGTTGGAACAAATTGTGATACGTCTTCAAGGAATAATTTTCAATACATAAAATTGGTGAATATATAACTCCTCATTGGAGCAAGCTGTAAAGGAAGCAAAATAAATTGTGGGAACCGACGATCATTTAGAGATCCCCTTGAGAGAGAGATTGAGAGAGAGAGAGTGGAAGGGCGGGAGGGGGACGTGTGGCGACGTCGCTGCGGCCAGAAAACACAAACACATTTTCCAAAATAAACCAGGATGACAGGTAGCGGTCGGCCGCAGCCAGCGCCTTCAGCTCACCCACTCTCATCTGAGGCTGCATGCTGCGTTTCGGCAGACAACGAACTTCCGTTCTTGGAAATGGAGTGAATCAAAACTGTCTGGGCAACGAACAAACGAAAAGCAACGTGGGATGAATGGTGCTACAGAGTGCATGATAATAGACGCCTCAGGATGTGGATACTGCAGAGACACAATACATAAACTTTTTTTTAAAACACAGATGCTTCTAGACATCGAATTGAAGGAATATTGTAACTCTTCCCATGAATAAATGATTACAGGAAAAACAAAGCCTTCCGAGCACTTTCATTCACATGAATCTTATCTTCATACCGCACAAAAATATTTGATGCGATCGAAACTTCGCTTTAAATCTATCGAACCAAAGTTATATTCGCATTCTAACTGAAATATAAAAATATTTTTAAAGATACAGAAATGGCTGAAAAGCATGGCTACACGATTTACGAAAATGAGATTAAAGATTTAAAGACTTCACATTTTCATAAC
>NNCF01125983.1:604932-641432 GCA_002313205.1 Laupala kohalensis | reverse complement strand
AATAATAATATAATAATAATAATAATATGATAATGTAATAATAATAATAATATATTCCCGTATAATGACTACTGAACTACGGTTGAATGAAAAAAGGTACATTCCCTGAAAAAACACAAATACGTCCAGGCGGTAGCAGAGCCCGCGTAGGCAACTCACAGTTCTGAATAATTTGACAGTTCACCGGCACAATTCTATATAAGCACTTGACATCTACAGTTCAAACATTTGTTATAGGAATTGTCGTGTTTTGATATTTAAACATCTGGGATTGATCTCACTGTGAAGTTTAAGTGTGAAGGTAAATTAAATATGCATTAACATTTTTCATAAGGACCCATTTTCTCGTAGACATGAATGATCATTAACATACGTAGGGTTGGTAAATAAAATCCACTGAGAACTTCTCAACTCTAATAAGTAAAAAGTAATTTCTAGCGGAATATATATATATATATATATATATATATATATATATATANCTTTCAAAAATAGATCAGTAGTTCAATTAATTTTACAACTTAACGAATACAAAGTCAAGTTGTGCATACCAACATGACTATGGTCAAATAGCGATATGAAAAAGTGATATTTTCCTAGCTACTTTTAAGAACGTCAATCACCTTAGAATCCAATGCATTCGTTTTTTAACCAAATCCCGGGAGAACGGTTGGGCATCTTATCTTGTGCTTTGCAATAAGTAAACATGCACATTGACGAGCAGAAAGGAATGTCCACACATGATCTTACATAATTGCTCATATCGCAAAATAAACTGCAAGTGAAAAAGATAAACTTGAAAGAAATTCTGCAAAGGAAAGACTGCATTTCTCAATAAGAGCACATTTCAAAACGTATATGTATCATACAATACAAAACCTTGCAAACAATGACTCACAAACAGACTTTAACCAATGCGTCTAATGATCAAAAGTCAAAGGATACATCAACATCAAATTTTAACTTGAACTTAGAAATTTAGTACAAAAATATTAAATCACTGCAACGAAGTTTACTCGTATAGTTTGTGTTCGGTCTCCTATTTTTAAGTGGTAGATTGAAGTTGTTCGCAGAGTTTCAAGTTTATTCTTTTCATTTGCACTGTATTTTGCGATATGTGTAATTAAATTTTAATTTGTTTATACGTAATGTTTTAACATCAATAATGATAACTGCAGTTAATATAACATTATTCAGTTGCATCTCACACTTAGTACTTTCTGCCAGGGCTAAAATGTACATTGTTTTAATAATTTTTATAAACACATACCTTATATGAAATCGCAATAATAATAATAATAATAATAATGATGATAAATCATAATATGATTATCGGCAACACAAAATGTTTCCACTTTCATACTACCTTTTATTTCAACTCACCTTTTACATTTTATTTTAATTCACGCAAAATTATAAATATCATAACATGACAACTCATGCCATTAACTTATGGTAAAAAGTATATTGTAAAACACGGGAGCGCAATGACAAATATGAGATGTTTAACTCAAACAGAATACTCTGTGATATATCGGGACTTGACACTAAGTCTCAGCAGGCATATATTGGCTAGCTAACTTTACAATAATGTAAAAATTTTAGTTAGTAAAAATTAACAATTCTTATGTCATTCGTCAATCGCAACACTTGTAACTGAGTAGTAAATAAACCATTTCGTAAAATAACTATCCTGAGCACAGCTGAACCGTTGAACCAACACGGAAGGCGCGCTGTGAACCGTTAAGAACTTCGGTGGTCCATCTCCCGATCCAATCACCAGATCTTATAAAATTTATGGCGACTCACTAGGCAACCATTATTTTATAATTCCAAAATTAAAAATCATGTGAATAATGAAATCATGAGTACCAATTTCGAAATATAAATGTATAAATTTATGTATTAATTGGATAACATTATCGTGATTTTTTTAAACTGCTAAGCAGAAATTAAGTGATACACATCAAAATATATCAAAACTAAGCCACAGAAGTAATCGAGACATCTTTATAAGCATTCTTATATTAATTGGAAATGCCTCCGAGGTCCAATTATCTTTACACAAATTTATCTCCAGGATGATAAATGTAGCATAAATTAGTGTCAACCTTCGTGATGACATCAATGTGATACCAATAATATTAATAATTATGTTTTAATAATATATTAATGTCACAAAAACGTAGTTAAAACACTGAGTGATATTGAAATAATTTCAGCTGTCGAAACTTCTGAACTTGTAAGAAAACAATCTCATCTCCACTCACCAGTTATGCACCAAATGTTCACCACACTGAATTAACACCACTTCTCGCTGCCTACTGCCCAAATCACTCGCGTACTCGAAAACGACACCATTGGTGCGTGCACCGTAGACACTCTCGAAGGCAACCGCACGGACAGGCTGCACGCCCGGACTGGGCCAGCGGCTCCGCCACGGCGCGCGACTCGCATCCACCGCCACCGCTGCCTCCACCGCCACCACGTGGCCCCGCGATGACGTCATGTGACGTCGTGGTACGTCACCGTCCGCTGCCACCGTCGCAGCCGCGGTCCTCTGCCACAGTCTGGCCACGACCGCGCGGGCGAGTTGTTCCGGTTTCTAGCTGTGGTGCATCAGCTGGGATCCCCGACGGAGGCACATTCGGTGACGGAGATGGGATAGTTGAGGAAGTCAAGTACATCACGAAGGATACTTCAGAAAAAAAAAATTATGTTGCTGAAATCGAGAAAACAAGTATAATTTTGAGAGCTTTAGTTCACGAGATGTTCGACACCGCAATATTTATTTCCACGTAACAGGTTGGAAGCATACTAACCACATTTGATAATGCCATACCTTTATTGGCTAGAAGGCGGCCCCAGAAAATTGAGGAAATAATCACTATTTTCAGGGCAAACTTTTCCCGATGATTTTGATGTATGGTGGTATCTAAATTAGCATTAGCTTAGAAGTCTAAAAACTTTAGGGTACACTTCATACAAATACATAAAATAAGAGAAAACTACGTATAAACTGTCCTATAATGGTCATGTTTGATGCAATGAAATCGTTTGTACCTTACATAGAACGTTATTTGATAAAAGTAATTGTCGTATGAATTGGCCAATGTATGCAAAACTGAAGATCATCCAAAGAATCAAAAAAGAAATAAATATAAGTACAAAAATATTTATAATGAAATAGTCTTTTACTATAATAATACAGAAAAATATATTTAAAGAGCTGATGAAATAACACAGACTTACGTACACCGTTCGCCTTCCTTGAGTAACAGTATACGCAAGAGTTATTTGGATTCAAAAAGTAATCTGTCAAACCCTCACCTTTTGTCAATCCCTGATCAGTTCCTTTCCGACCATATATTTCATTCCTATTCCTGAGACAGATCAACATTTATTACACAGGCACACACACACAAATCGGAGTGTTCCAAAGACTAGACCTATGTATCCTTTTGTGCTTTAATGCACTGAATCTGAATTCAGAATTGCATCAACCTTCAATTTTTTGAATCCCCATTTTCTGTATTTGATGGCGGTTGTTGGCGATTTAAAAAAAATGGAATTCTGACATCGAATACAGAGTCTGTACATCAAAACTCATAAGGAAACATAGGTCTAGTTTTGGAACACACCAATTTTTATTTTTTGAGTGTCTGTTATCATTATTCTCAAAGACCTGTCCTGACGATTGAATGTTCAAATAATTACCGTTCAGTTAATTGCCTCACTACTGTACCTTGCTGTAGTTCTTGGTAGCTGCAATTGAGAGAAGGAAACAGTCAATGGGTAGAGTACTTGTGAAGAGGATGAGTGGGCGAGAAGTTCATGTGGCACTCCAGAGGTCGCGAGTAGGTGCCTTCACGGACAATCACAGGAAGTGCATAAGTGTGGGCGCCACAAACTAACTTTTGGTGGAGCGCACGCGCGTCGGCGGAGAGAGTTGGTTTCCAATTGTTCAACGCCAGTTGATCTTGAATTTGTAAGTGCTCGAAGGAATGAGACTATTGTATTTATTTTGTGCTGCTAGGTATATGAAGGAAGTTGCATTATTTGATTGTCAAAAGAAGGAAAAGTTGATAGAAAATAAAGTTAAACATGATAAATTTCGGGAATGTAACAATAATAAGAGTGTTAAGAAATATAATGAATAATAAGATATACAATACATAATTTCGAGATAAGAACAAACATGGCAAGAAAAGGACGACTGATATGCACTTGCTTTCACGGAGCAGGGATAGAGACGAGTGTATCAAACATTCCGATAAAAAATGCAATAGAGGATTAATAAATAAAGATTAAAAGAAACCTGGCAAAGACATAGTTTCAAGCATTGACACGGTAGAATTCATGAACAAATGTACTTCTAAACTCATGCTAGGAAAGGAGATGATAATTTATGAAATAATTACTGAAATGTGTTGCTGGGACATATGTCCATTTATAGGAATATTGGTGTGCTTAAATTTGGTGCGATAAAACTCCCTAATGACGAACCAGTATGCTACATGACAATGCTCCCGTGTGGCTGAAAACATATAATTCCTTTTTCTCTTCAAAGATCAAAACGTCAGAGGGAAATCGGACGGTTGCTCGCAATCCTGGTGAGCTCGCGTTCACGAAAGATAAAAATGACTCAAAGCAAAATAATTCAGTAAAATGTGATTTTAAATCTGAAAAACATCGAAGAATTTTTTAATGAAATGAGGGAGAGTTTTCTTTTAATATGAATTATACACAGGTATGAAAGGATAGAAACGTTGATGGTTTTAACCCTATGGTGACTTTCGAATTATCATAAATTACATTTATTAGATTTCCTTTTACTATCAGGCAGCAATTCAACAAATATTCTACGGTTAATTTGTGTTTGCTCGGAATGCGCGCATTTAAGGTAGATGGTTCTTGGAGAGCATTTTCAACATTCAACAAAATTTTCAATGGAAGTTATGATTGGCTGGATAATATTTGTTGATTTTACAAACGTTGTTTAAACAAAGCTTTCATCTCTTCAAAATATAATGCTCAGAAAATATTTAACATTTATTCCAGATATATTAAGATATCAATACGACATCAGAGACTGTTGGCATCATGTAACAGTCAAAAAGAAAAAACAAAACATTTTATAAAAATTCAAAAATTAGGAATTTGAGAGATGGAGGATCTGATGGATGACTTACATCACAAAAAATATGCTCGATATTTTCATTTGATTTTCGATATAATATGATAACTTTTAAGACATCTACTTTATGAAGAAATACTTAAAAGTTGTGTTTAATTGGAATAGCATTTTAATAATTATAATAAAAGATTATTATTGGACCAGATTCAGAGACATGTCCTGTGAAAACAATCTTGCAGCAACCGTTGTAAGTTCCAACTTATTTCCGAGCAACGATACTTCTACATGAAGTCAACAAACTATATCATCTATCTGGTTTCCAACAGACTCCATAAAACTTTATACATCGTCAGTCCAGCTTACCTAACGACAGTCAACAAAAACCTGACATGGCACCGAACAATAAAGGAGGCAACATTACACAACAGCGGCAACATACAGCTCCCTGTGCCCTCTTGCAAACCTTCAGGCCACACCAGTTGGCATTGCATGGAGCAGCAAACAAATTACACAAAGCACAAATTGCAGAGTAAAAAAGGAAAAATCCTCTGCCGACTAGAGGGCGTTCACAGCAAACTTCCTTCATAAAACGACGCTCGGCGAGGACAGTTAATGAGGTAATAACTCCACGTGAAAGTATTCCTAAATCCGACAATGTCGATATACCTGTATAGTTCTCATTTACTTACACTTATTAGAGCAAACTATTTTAAAACAGCATCTCACCATTATTTTAGATCTGGAAACGGATATGGATGGTTCGTGGGAAACAAGAAGAGCGCTAGTTTGATTTGCTTAGTAATTGAACACAAACTGGTTGTTTTCAGACGCATTCCCATCCATACCCTGTTTTGAGAAATAGGTCCCGTAAATTAAATAGAACCCAATATAATGTGTTTATTAGTCTAGGAACAAGTTCCCTAAATCAGAGATTACCAATATCCTGTACAATCCATGTAATGTTAATATATGCAACAAGAAAATGTTTTGTCCATGTGAAAACCAAACGAAAAAGAACATTTATCAGTTTATGTTTCATACAAGTTCTGAACCCTATAAAATAAAATACAGATCACATTAATGGTACATTTAAGAGTGTTATATTCAAGTGTGTTGATATATTTATCTATGACGACACTAACACAAAGCATACCATCATAATTAAAACAGCATCTGTTTGCAAATATATTGTGCCAGAAATGCACGAATATACAGTAAATGTATAAATTCTTCTTAAATACACCCTGATCATCAAGATCCTATACTACTTACGATCTATCTGATACAATCTTTGCTATCCATCCCCATTACCACATTCTGAGGAGCCCTGTTCTCTTCTCTGCCATCTGGTGCTTAGGCGGCATGCGCCACCANGAGACAGCACCCTCTCTTCCCCCCCTCCCTGTTCCAGGCCCACGTGGCAATGAGAAATACTTTCCTCGGGACAGGGAGGGAGTTCTCTTGCAAACAAACGGAGCCGCGGCGGAAGTAATAAGGAACCAAGCTTCTTCGCCAGTTCAAACTGTGTAGAGCATTAAATGCGCTCGATTTTCAAATATTTAAAGAATTTTGGACGATGGATTTTTACATTACACAGACTTATTCCATCGTTCATTATTTTTAAATTCTTTAACGTCTGATTCATGACAGTAAAAATCGTCCGTACATTATCTCAGAAAATAAACATGTCCGCGGGGAGTATTAAACCAGAGCGGAGCGAGTGGTGGTTCTAGAAGTATAATGCGACAGCTTGGAGTATTTCAATGTTATATGGCCGATTAAGGAGCGAGACTGGCCGGATCGAGAGGTGGCTATCTTGAGAAACGGGGGATGTCGACACACGGCACATACCCTTGACACAGTGCACTTTGCAGGCACGACCGGTGGCGTTGGTGGCGGTGGGGAGTGGACGATGCTTCAACGAAGTCCCTTGTGAGGCGAGTTCGAAGCCCCCGTCCGCTGGGTCATTCCAACAGTTGGTCTGTGACTCGCGCACGCGGCGTATCCGGTTCGTCAGATTAACGAGTGCGTTACATCATATTTTATTTGGTGTTAAATAGAGCTCAAAGATGGATGGAAACCAACTCAGTGAAAGTTACCAAATATTCTTAATCTCTTTGTAAGGTTAATTACCCTAGTATGGTGTTGATTTTATTGTTAGTTGTCGATACAGGAGGTGGGGGGAGGTTGTCCAACACCCCACTACCCAGTTTAAAACAATGACATTTTATGTTCTTTTTGCACACACAATAGACTTTTTTATTACTTCAACTTCAGATGATTTTAGTGCAATGAATTATTTAAATAGTTTAACAGTGTGCAAGTATTTCGTGCCAGTGCGGTAGCGCGGGTCATCAATTTTCTCCACACCTTACAAAAATCTCAGATCAGCCAATGTGTGAGTCACATCGAAGCACGTAATTAAGAAGTTTTCGTAATATCTACTATAAAAAATCATCTAGTGATTTCTCGTTTTAAAAATAGTTTTCTGTGTAAGCTTAAAAATAACTTTTTGAGTGTATTTCGAGAACGATCTAGAACTTTCTGTTCAACAGTTGCTCTCATTATATTTTATAACTAAATATCTGATTTGCACAAAACAAAATGACGTACATTTCCATGGCAAATTTTGCGAGAAAAAGGTTATTGGAGTAATAGAACGCCAGGAATTGAAACTGTCTCAATGTGTTATCTAGTTCATGTTTTAGTGATGTGTTTCCTAGAGCATTCATAATTATGAACGATGCAAGGAATATATCAGGATTATTGATCCAATCAACATATTTCATTAATTTTAAACCAACTTCGCTGATGTCCACTGTCCACTTTGTTTGATTAATATTTGTATACACAATGTTTGGTGTTACTAAGCAAGAATTGTAATGTCTTAAACAAGAGAACAAAGATTTATGTCCGACGCAAAAGCCGCATCTGCTTCTCTATATTACGTCTAGAATCATTTCTTGCATGGGAGAAAGAAAATTGCGTGAATTTTATGGTTATCTCGTTTTTAATGCTTTAATCCAATCTCTTCCTAGAACGAGGGAATGTTTTGCGGAGCACAACAGCTTGGGAACTTCTACTTGAGTGAATCAATAACCGCGAAACATAGTAATTTAATGAGTGACTTTTCATGTTTACTGCTCATGCATAACATTGTTATCGTTCCAGAACTCAATAAAGCATTTAATTATAGGCTATTACAATTATATCATGACAAAATATCAAACGTGATCTGTATCGCTTGCTATATTTTGTTCAAAGCTTGTTTTTAATAATCTGTTCGGTGTTTATAAAGATTACATTAAAATTCATCTCGGTATACATGTTCTAGTTTTACTTTCCTGCTCAAGTATACAAATTTAAAATGAATTTTCTTTTCCTATAACTTGAACATTTTATTTTCATAATGCAAGATTTATATGTTTTGAATTCTACAACAAAGTGGAAATCATTGTTGTATGGAATTATAGTTGTGTGGAGAATTAGATAATTCGATTTCATACATTCTTAGATCAATGAACGTAGTAAAACCTTCGCTGATGTGAGAATTCGACAAAATGTCATTGATAAATATAATTAGTTGAAATAAATACAAAGCTAAGTCGTAATGTCCGTCACAAAGAAATGTTTAAGCACTAAAGTAACTAGATATATCTCACCATTAACAGGTTGTGTTTTAAAACGTCACTGTAATTTAATGAACTTATAACACCATTTGTTATTGATGTATTTTTTAAAATAAGAAATAATTTATCCATTTCTATTCAATCAATCCAAGGCAATATGTAAGAAATCTGCAACCACTCTCTGTCACGCCACTACGTATCATATTAACCAATGCAAATATTCTTCTCTATCTGAAATTCATCGATATAAAACCGTTCGTTGTTCAAACGGATGACCACGTTTTTCAGTGGCATTGTCTGCCGAAGTGACGGAAGGATTAATGGATCGTTACATCACGTCCAATTTCAATCTGCACTACATCCGCAGGTAACTCTTAGCTCATTTTAATCGACGTATTTATTTATATATGACGCATTACGGAAACAGTTGCTTTCATTCGATCTTACCGTCTAAATTAATGGATGGACTCATTGTAAATAATGTAGGATCAGTAAGGTGGATTCGTACTCTGAAGTTATTTGGCATGTCCTACCTTCTCGCTGCTACATATCCCTGGCTCAGCCTTCAAAGGGACTGGCTCTGCACGTGTCCTGCGCCCTCATCACGTTCCTCAAACTCTCCTCTTCCTCCCTCTTTGATGTCAGCCTTTTGTTTCCACAAGGAACCATCATCTTGGCATCGCACTCCTAAGTGTTATGTGACGTACATTTCTATGGGAACGTTCTCAAACCTAGATTATTTGTCTTCACTTTCCATTCTCTTATATTCTTCTTCAAAATAACGACAAAGCAGAACCTATCACAAAATACTACCACAAAAACTAATTTATACACTTTTAATAAAAATATTACACGCATTTGCAAACATATTTTGTTTCACGTGAAGGTAAGTCTTCGCGGCCGCAGTCAATATATACTTGATTGTCCGGGACAAACCGCGTCTTCGAACAAAGTACCAACGTTTCGACTATCTTGCTGTGGCTTTCTTCAGGGTAATGTCAGAATAGAAAAGATCTAAGTTGCTGTCATACTCCAGTACCAGAGTACGGCATCCAATGAACACCTCATTTCGACTCTGACAGTACCCTGAAGTAGGCCAATGTAGGCCAATGTAGGCCAAGTAGGATGGTTGAAACGTTGGTAGTTTTGTCTACTGAGATACGGTTTGTCCCGGACAAACAAGTATATATATTTTTTGTTTCATGTCGAGTAGACATGTTTACTTGTGATGTTAAAATGATCAGGTATATAATGATTTTATCATTTATATATGAGACAAATAACTTTCTAATGTGGCAAAATAAGTGATACTCCCACACGGCCAACAGACTTCGCGTACCTCTTGGTGTGGATCACGTCCGTCGGCAACACACAAGCCGCCTCCACTCCGAACCATTTGGAACCCTCGCGTCCCCCGGTGCGACGTGATGCTCGCCCTCCCGCCAGCGCCTAAAGTCATTGGCCGCCTCCGGCGACGTCACCCCGCAGTGCCTCTTCCGCCTTTCCTCACTCACTGCCAGTGCCACCCCCATACTAGCACTATTACTTCACTTCCGAAAGCTTAATCCGAATAGCCTCCAGCCAATGTGTTTTTCTCCGCAATTGCAAAAGTTGTCATTCGGATCACACTTGTATCTTAAACTCAATATCTCATCCTCATCGTAACTCAACATGTTTGTCATTGTATAATACTGTTTCTTTCTTATTTTTAATATAATGCGTTTGTCTTTTTCAGAAAAATATTAAGACCATAAAACACTGGACCACGTATTTAGCAACGCAAAAATTACAACTTTTTAAAAATCTCCCTTCTCCATAATGCACGAGTAATGATAAATCACCCCCATAATTATGTAATGCTAGCCCCAACTCTCCCCTCCGTTAAGTACAGTTTTTGTTTCTTTTCGAAAAATGTGGGGACAAATTTTGGTACACTATGCCTTAATTGTTTTTTCTGTGTATCTCTGTGCTCTTACTGAGCGGTTGAATACATGTAACAAAGTGTCAAATTTTTAGATTAAACCTTTAAAACATATCCTGCAAAAAAACTTAGCACTTCGCAACACCAGCTATAACTCCTTCTACCGCGCCATAGTGCAGTGTAACGATTTCCGATATCTTCCTTCCCCCATAGGATGTGTTACCTATTTTTCCGGAAGGTCCAGGATTTATATTTTGTTTTTCTCTTGAACCAAGTATGTTAGTCATATCTCTGTTCGGACATTCAGATATTAATGAAGTAATGAGAATTTGTTTTTCAGTCATATTATGGTGTTCATATTTATTATGTTGATTAACTTTTGCAAAGAATCTTCTCCCATACTAAATTAATGTATATGGTATACTTGAATTCAAGTACAACTAGAACGCTCTTCCAGGGAAGGTCAAATATCACAAACCGTAGTTCTATGTACAATATTATTTTCGGGAATTTTATTTTTCTAAGATTCTGTGTGTGTTAGTCCATTGATGAGTGATTTCAAATAGTCACATGAAACAGTGAGAAAACCAAACCAATTTTCCGGAACACAATTAATTAGGGAAAAACATTCAATTCTACTGGACCGTTTAGTAAAATTTCATCCAACAAAACGTTTAATAAAATGCAACTAACAAGCTATCAGAGGTCTAATGCAAATTATCGACTCCTAGATGCAACAACGCTGTATGAAAAGAGTATTTATCCACACCCGCTGTATGAAAAGAGGATGAGATGGGAGATGAGCGAAGTTGGTGCGCCGAGCAAATATTCTTCTTTAGTTTGAAGCCCGATGACTCGTTTATTATGTCAAGGTATGTGACTAGGTAACTCTAGATGACATTGTTATTCTAGGGAACAGTGGTGATAGAAGTTATTGTAATACTTCAGTGCAACCGGTGGCGGTTTCCCGTAACCTTCCACAAATACAAAAATTATGAGAATACTCATTGCTTACCCGAGAATCGAATCCACAACCTTTGGCTTCAAGGGAGACGT
Source organism: Laupala kohalensis (assembly GCA_002313205.1). Taxonomy (NCBI): domain Eukaryota; kingdom Metazoa; phylum Arthropoda; class Insecta; order Orthoptera; family Trigonidiidae; genus Laupala; species Laupala kohalensis. Next base: position 629,689 of record NNCF01125983.1, on the reverse strand, counting down.
CCACCTCAAAACAAATATTCTACCACGTTGGCGGCTTGTAGTAAATCCTACAAGTCACTGCAAATGGGTAGGCAAGATGGGTTACCAGATTTAACTAAACAGTTCGGGAGAGAAAACCCTGATTTGAGTATATGTTAAATCAACGCTGTCCAACTGGCGACCCGTAAAACTTTTCTTAAGGCCCGCAAGTTATAGTACTTTTTACATGAAATTTTTCATTAAACTTGGCCCAATTTTGTGTCATAAATCTATGCCGTCTCAATTAATATTTGACAACGCATATCTGGAGAGATAAAACAGAAAATTGTTTCGGAATTACCCTGTTATACATTATAACATGAAAGCATTTTATTATAATACTAAATATTAAAAATACTTTTTAAAAATAAGGATTTTTTTCAGCTTGAAATAATATAAATTTGTTGATGAGAATCAAAATATTTTGTAAGTTGTAACTATATATGTCCTATTAGTTTAATTCATCGGGTAACATTTTGCTGAACCCCAACCCGTGCCGGCATGATCGATCAAAAGTGTATAGAAAATGGCCCTCTGGCTGAGATACGTTGGACAGCGCTCCGTTAACTATTACATTCTCACTGAAATCGTTTTGTAAAGCTAACTAAACTCTTTTCTTTGTATGGTAAATCTTCAGACTATTAACTTGACAAGTAAGACATTTTGGATTCTCCCCACTCATTTCTTCTCAACAATCTCTTATATTTCCAGCTAACTTTTTTGTAACTAACCTGTAACATATTATAATATATAACATCATAATTCACTTTATTCGTTTATACAGTTACACGCGAAAAACAAAAATAATATCATTTGTTATAAGGTAAAATTTTAGAGTCAGATTTTTTACGTCAACCATTTCTTTCGTCCTGGTCCCTGTCATCTACATCCACAATAACAATACTTCTATGAATATTTATTTCTAAAATTCATGACTGTAGTCTCAAGTAAAGATATTAAACTGACGGAAATAATGTCTTATGCCACTCCACATCAAGCATGAAGCATGTTGAGCTGAAACAACGCTCCAAAACTCACCTGACGCAGAGAGAATACATATTTAAATAAACTTTATTGTCAAAACAGTAAAATACGGCATATGAGCACATGGGTGGAAATAAACTACGTTAGTCTCCGGAAACAAGCGAGGGACCATCACATCAATTCCGTTCAAGGACCCAAGGGTAGTGACGGATTTAATATTTATAAAAGAAATTATTCAATACATATGTACTGTTATCCAATAATTATTCATAACAAATTGTAGATATTCGTGCAGTAAAAATTCGAGATTAGTAAAACAATGATATTAATGACATTCCTGTCCAAGGAAAATCTGCCACTACCCGGAAGAAAACAGGTGAAGAACCCGGGTATTTACACTTGTCACGCGCTTCTGAATAGTCGAAAGTACTGTTCCGAAAGAACAACGAACTCATCCAACTTGTTAGACGTGTCTCGGATCCATCATCACGTACTCTATTCCCTTTCGCCTCCCTTGTCAACGCCGTGAAATACACTTGGTTCCGAAACCCTCACGCGGGTTGCGACCCTCGCTCAGATACCCTGCACTGCCATCTTGGCGGAAGGGTCGCACTTTTTCTAGGAAACACGTGTCAGGCTACTTTTCCAAAACGAGGGAAAAGAAGTAGAACTTTGAGGCACTGAAAGGAGATTTCATTAGTCACGATTGGAAATTAGGGTTAATACGAAAGTGTTCAAAAGATGTCTGGGTTGGAGTCAATAGTCTGGAGGGTATGGTTGTGTCATTGGATATCAAATGGATCAGGTAATATATTGTTTGGATCCGTAAAGATATGGTTTGAAGCGCCATAGTTAAATTCCCATGAAGGTCTCCGGCTAAACCTCATGTGAAAGAACCGAACGGATTGAATAGCCATGCACAATGTCCCGAGGGGTTTACATCACCTTCAATTGTCTTTCCGTGCGTTTGCACGATAATTTGTATTTTGAGCATACGTTACTAATGACTGGCAATAAACATAAACTTGAACAAAAACTTATTTTCTTCTTGATTAGTGATAAAAAATACTGTATAAGTACTTATGATATGTATTTGTTATTCTTTTGTAGCAGAAGATATGTTAAATGATAAGTGTTCAATTAAACGTGTATTATACATTTTATCATGATTAAATAAAAATTGTAAAATCATTAAATATATAAATAAAATTATAAGTTTTATTAAATAAATAAATAAATTTATTGTCAAAAAACAGTACAAACTGCGTATGACCACGTGGAGGAAAAAAAAACTAATTTACTCTCCGGAAGCAAACAAGGGACCATCCCATCAATTCCGATCAAGGGCCCTAAGGCAGAGGCTGATTCAAAAAATTCAGCAAAAATTCCTAGATAAGATAAAAAGTTAGCTGCGAGTTATAATACTAATAGAATGTCAATATGTTTGTAATTTTAAGCAAAAAATTACATGTAAGTTATTATCGAACTATAGATTATTCTGAGTATAGTGCTTAAAAATTGAAATAACACTAAATTCACGATTTATTGTTACAATAGACCCGCCCCTAGACAAAGCCTAGAGAACCTGTATGATAAATCCGCCTCTACCCGAAGGAAAACCGGAGAAAAACCCGGGCCAGGATGGGGCTACAGAATTTATGTACACAAACGTGCCAATGTTGAGTACACATAAAACTAAATTAATATGAGCCATAAGACAACACAATCATGCAAGAAAATAGTTTTTGAAATTGTTATAAGTTGTTTAAAAAGTACTACAGCAATGGCGTGATAAAGCACAAGACGAATTTAACTTTTGTTAAAATCAATAAATTCTTTTACAGTGTAGAAGCACTGGTGCAGGAGGTAGTTTTTAACCGCGGATTTGAAGATATTCAATTTCATAATATCTTTTATATTCTTGGGCAGGGAATTATATAGAACGATTCCCGAATGGTATGGTCCCTTTTGGCAAAGAGTGGTTGACACTCTAGGGCGATGAATATTACTACTATTGCGTGTATAGTGTTCGTGAACGAGACTGTTTCGTATAAAGCAAGGGTGGTGCTTCAGTAATTCGGTCTTAACAAACACGACCGTTTCATAAATATAAATGCAGGGAAGTGTTAAGATATTTAATTCCTTGAATAAAGGTTTACAAGAGTTTCGGGGGTGAGATTTACAAATTATCCGAACTATCCTCTTCTGAATTCTGAAAGTTTGAATACTCTGACCGGAATTACCCCAGAAGGTAATGCCGTAACGTAAATGGGAGTAAACGTTTGCAAAATATACGCAACGGGAAATACGTGGACTAACTGCGTTAACTAAGATTCGGAATGCGTAACACAATTTGCTTAATTGGGAATTAAGATTGTCAATGTGACAATTCCATTTGAGGTTGTCTTGAATATGGAGACCTAAGAATTTTGTATTTGTAACAGTTTTTAATTGTGTTCCGTTTAAAGAAAGAGAAACCTGGGGTAAAGATTTTGTGATACTATTGTGAAATGACATAGACACTGTTTTGTCAGTGTTTACAATGAGACGATTTGCATGGAACCAAGTCGAAAGGTTAGACAAAACTTTTTGAGCATTGGCGTGTTTACATAGTAAATTAGTGTCATCAGCAAAAAGAACCATTTTGCAATCTGATGTGGATGATGACATGTCGTTCACATACAATAAAAAGAGTATAGGGCCGAGAATTGATCCTTGGGGTACTCCGCAAGTAAGTGGCTTTGTTTCTGAAAGACAACGCTCAAGTATTTTATTTTTAGTATAGGATATTTCTACTTGTTGATATCTATCTTTTAAATAAGAAGTTAGCCATTGATGTGGAAGTCCACGAATGCCTAAAGAATGCAATTTGGTAAGGAGAATTCCGTGATCGATGACATCGAATGCTTTGGATAAGTCAAGAAAAACACCCTGAGGATTTTCTCCACTGTCTAGAGATGTGGTAACATCGTTTAAGAAGGAAAATATGGCGCTTGTAGTGGAAAAGGATTTCCTAAAACCGTGTTGATCGTCAGAGAGAATGTTATATTTTGATAAAAAATCTAGAAGACGCTTATAGAACAATTTTTCTAGGATTTTTGAGAAAGTGGGTAGTAGAGATATTGGTCGGTAATTTCCAATATTAAGTTTGTTTCCTTTCTTGTGTAAAGGTTTCACTTTAGCTCTCTTAAATATATTGGGAAACACCCCTTCCGATAAAGAACTATTAAAAATATTTACGAGTGGATTTAATATAGCGTGGGACGAAGATTTAACAATAAACTCAGGTATATCATCTATGCCTCGTGAAAATTTGTTTTTTAAGGAGCTGATGATTCCCATGACTTCACTGGCGTTAGTTTCGGAAGTGAACATAGAATTGGGTATGTGGGTGGTAATAATTGGAGGACATTGATTTGGATATATTGAGTTCGTTATTTTACCAACTTCTGAGAAGTGAGAATTAAACAAACTTGCGATGTCCTGAGGATTTGACACGATCTTGCCATCGTTTAGTAAAGAAACATTTTCTTCGCGATTTTCAGAAGTTGACGTGTAATTGTTAACAATATTCCACATGGCTTTCATCCGGTTGTTCGATTTTAGTATATGCCTGTCGTTTTCCATAACTTTAGCTGCATAGACTACTTTTCGGAGAATAGTCTTATATTTACGAAAATAATTATGGAATTCGGGTGGCTGGTTATAGCGTTTTGAAAGATAATATAAACGGCGTTTGTTTTTTGAAGAAATTCTTATCCCTAGGGTGATCCATCTATTGTATTTTTTTGTGTTAATTAACTTGCGTTTTATGGGAAAACTAGAGTTGTAATGTTTTAGGAATGTTGAGATAAATACATTGAATTTGTCGTCGGTGTTTTGGCAATTGTAAACATCTTTCCATGTTTCTTCACGCAAATAATTTACGAATATGGATTTATTTATGTCATTAATATAAACTACTATATATTTAAACTACTCGTGAACAATATCAATTAGAGAGTCACTACATTATTCCTAATAGTTTAATTAATCTCATAAATGCTTATTTATAATAAAATATTTTATTTACTTTGTAGAAATGTCTTTTCTTTGCAAAAAATGATTAAGAAATAATAAAATAGCTCCGTAAGCTCACTTCACCTGTATGTGGTTATCGAGTATATTCGTACGAATTCACAATTTTCATTAACTCTGAGTTAAATCTCGAAGTTTAAATTAATATTTTAGTTTGATAATACGGAGACCTTTTAAGCGTGCAATTTCCAGATTTTTTAGTGTAGCCCCAAAAGAGATATTGCAACTGAAAACTTGAAAAAAATCGAAATGTAAAAGATGATATTTGTCAAGAGTAAGGTGCTTACATCTGATATTGTATTGGTTACTCTCATATCCAAAAGCTTGAAAAAATAGACTGAGAAACTAATCTTTACCTGAGAAACCCTACGAAAAATGAATTTTGATCATTCGCGTTCGACAATTTTGGCTACAAAGAGTAAATAAGTATATATTAGGTAAGTAAATTTTTAGATTCGAATGTACCTAAATACAATGCAGTTTATTTGAAGAGATTAGGTCAACTCATTGCTTTTATATAGAAAACCCTAGATGTTCGAAAAACGATGCGTATCTATATCAAAAAACGGTCGCCATTTGAAAAAGAAGTGATAGGAGCAATTAAATTTTTCTTTCTAAATGATACCTATGTAGTAAAAGCATGTAATAAAAATATTTACGCTTCTACAACATATCCCTTATGTAAATTTATACTGAACTAATTTTCTACCTACAAACCTATGTTGTATGGGTATAGATTACGCCAAAGGACATCTACAAATATATATAACCTTCCAATTTTTTTTCGTATGCAAAAATTAAAAAAATGTGGATCTCGTGAATTTGTCTGCAGGACTAAGAAAAAATTTAAAATCAAATTATGAAATACGAAGAAATATTGGTTTGGGGGATTTGACATGGAAGGAACATATATAATAAGCATGTAGGAAAGATTTTTAAATAGGAAACGAAAGTACATTAGCCGTCATACGATCTTAATTGGTATTCATATTCGGATAAAATTAACAACTTGTGGGAAGTAAGTAACATTTGTGAGTTAATATTCCATTGTCACAAACAGGGAGAGATACATTTAGCTTCCTTCCCTTAAAAGGCACTTTGTATTCATTAGCATTCTCACATTCATGTACACAGATGTAACTGTTGATGGAAACACACTGTAGTTACACTGTAGATGTTTTGCGTTTATTGCATAAACGTGGGAGTAAAATATAATGCATTTTCATGTTTTTAAATTACTTAATACTAATAATCAGTTTCGTTGCTGTAATAATGAAGGTATTTTCGCGCTTTACATATCTCCATTCCTTAATTAGAAATTATCACCGTTTAGAAGCACGTAATATATAACTAAGTTTACTGAAGATAGAAATTACTTCGTGCTCATGATTCACCGCCGAAGTTCTCATTTTCTGCAGAACTAGTTTGCTTCTCATTTTCCTCTCCCGATATCAACATTATAGTTCTCAGATGATAATAGGAGAAATTTTGCTACGTATGTCATAATTTTTGTGACGTAATTAATATTATTAATATAGTATCTCAGCAATGAATTTCTACCATGTTTATTCTCTGCAAATGTGAGACTGAATACGTCATCAGGTGAATGTATTTTACGAATGCATAATTCTGGAAATTAAATAAAACTACGTTAATTTTCAATGTCGTTCAATCAATGATAATAACAATATAGCACTGACCGTTAGAATTTCATAATGTACCTTTCAAGACGCGAAACCAAAAGAATCTGGGATTTAATTCAAATAAATTTGGGGAAAAAAGATGTTTGAAATATTTTAATTCAATCAATTTGCGTAACACAAATACTTCCACATTTGTTTTCTTTTACATTTTAACGATATAGATTTCACTTATTTTTTATAAAACTATTTTAATATTTGAAAACATCTTCCAATGTAGAAGTCACATAACGTAAATAAGTTTATTTCTTAAAGAAATAAATTGTTCATGAACATGATTTAAATGGTAATTATCGACAAAGTTGACTAAAAAATATTGAAAAAAATTACGACGACGTTAATATTATTGATTCATAGTCTGTATCAATTCTGGAAAAATCTCTTTGAATGTCCGAAATAAATAAATGCATGCGCAGGTTTAATTGAAACATAGATTTTTTAATAATGCAGGTAAATCTTTTAGATTCCATTGCATGTCACACATGTTTTGAAATTCGTAATTATCCACTAAAAACAAGTCTTCTGACATAACGTAAGAAGAAAATGAAACATGAATACAATTTTTCCCATCAAACTAAAATGTTTAATTTTCTCACTTCTTTGATACTTTTCTTCTCGAAGAATATTGTTTTCAACTATTACTTCTTTCTTATTATTAGGATGAGCCAAGCTGAAACGAACCAATCGACTAGAAATTGTTATCATTGGACGAAAGGGAAAATTAAGAAACAGAAAAGTTCCGTCTGCTACAAAACAATTTTTTCATTATTTATCGACAATACGTCTTCTTTTATTAAAACCCAACAACACGTAATCAAGTTCCTTCCATTACAAGAAGTGATTTTCCGGGGTTTTATGGCTTCGTAACCCTTGAATCTCCGTCTCTTGAGCAACGCCTCCTGCATTATTACTCATGTTTGTGTCTTCCACTGCCCCTTGCACTCAGTCCAAAGGTTCTTGCTCTTTCCGTGGCCTACTGTAATGTCTGCTCCGCGCATTCTCATCTACTTTATCCATGGCCTCGAGGCACTCACACTGGCCGCGACCCTGCACGAGCTTCCGACCTTGTCCCTGCACTGCTCTCACGGCCACGGGATCAATGCGACGGCTGCTCCCCCACCCTTACCTTCAGCTCTCACTCTGGATCCAACGTATTTCCACTTTATTCCTTGATTTCCTCACTGTATCTCCATCCTGGAAACATTGTCTGAGAGTTTCGTATAGCAGCCGTCACCATCACGACACCTGTCACAAGTCACCACTACACACAAACGAATATCATAAGGAATTCGAAATGTGAACAGATTGATTTCAGAATGCCCTTTTTCAAACCAAAAGAATGAGTTAAATCCATAACCGAAAAATTGTACTGTAAAATTCGGCTTAATTATCCCCGTATATAAGCCGTGTTATCCGATTTTAAAGAGATGCATTAGGGTGATTTTTTTCAAAGTTTTCGCAACTTCACTATATCTTAAAAACTAATTGAGATTTCATCTCCATTTTTGTAAGTAGACGTTGTTAATCTACATATTAAAATTACGTGTCTGACTATTCCCTTTTTTCATTAGAATAATGGGTGGAAAGGCGTACATAGCTATTTTTTTCTTATCTAGGAATTTTTGCTGAAATTTTTCAATCCGTTTATGCCTTAGGGCCATTGTTTGGAATTGATGGAATGGTCCCTTGCTTTCTTTCGGAGAGTAAATTAGTTTATTGTCCTCCACGCGGTCATACGCAGTTTGTACTGCTTTTTTGACAAATAAAATGTAATTTTTTTTTTTTTGTAAATGTTTTTAGGTTCTTGTTTTGTTTTTTGCGCGTACGGCATTGTATTAAATATTTCTTTCGTAGAATCTATTTTGTTTTGTTTCAGAGTTACAATAGCAACAAACAAGTTACAATAGAGTATGAAAAATATAGGAGAACATTGTTTTAGAATTAACTCTAACTAGGGAAAATAATGGGTTATTTTTTATCTAGTTCAGAAAGGAAACATATTCGGCAACTCTAACTAGGGAAAATAATGGGTTATTTTTATCTGGTTTAGAAAGGAAACATATTCGGCAAGAATTTAAAATTATTTATGAGTAAATCCCATGGCACAAAAAAGGCGATGGTATCGAATTTTACAGATAAGGCTATTAAATTGTCAGACGAGAAATACACAGAGAAATATTAGAACTGTTCTGGCCAACAACTATCTTTAGGACTTATTAAGAAAACATAAAAAAGAAAATGTAGAGTAAAACAGGTACTTGAGAATCGGAACAAAGAGATAAAATAGTTTATTCTGTATTTCCATACAATTAATATGTTTCAGACAAGTTTTGTAAATTATTTCGGAACATTGAAAAAGTGACAGAATAAAATAATATATTAGGTAGCATATTTTCGAAAGAAAAAAAGATAAAGGGAAAAACTAAATTTAAAAAAAATGTAGTTCATAAAATAAATTGTGAGAATGGCCCAGCGAGTTACATAGGTCAGACTAAACGATGGCTTTAGATTAAGATTTAATGAGCATAGGAGGAATGTTAAAAAGGACGACAAAAGTAGTGTAATCGTTGATTATTGTGTTAATGAAGATCATAAAATGAAATGGGAGAATATTGAGATTAAGGATAAAGGAGCAAATTTGAAAAAAAAAAAAAAAAAAAAAAGATACGCATCAGATATGTTATAAACAAACTCCAAATTGTATAAATTTGCAAATGGATACGGAGAAATTATCAAAAGTTTATGAATGCTTATTATGATATTTTGTTAATATTTATTTCATAGTTATTTATTTTTTGTCAAGTAATTACATATTAAAGTTGTGAATGTCTATTAGCATGACGAAGATTTGATCAGAAGTCGAAACGTTTTGAGAAGTAAGTAAAAATTGTCTATGAAAAAGGTGTAAGTTGGATAAATTAAATAAATTAATAGACGAAAATAACTAAATAACATATTTTAATGCTCTGAAGTACGATACGTCATTTGAGGGATTCGCAGAAGTGTCTAGTCACGCAGAAGTACAACGCAAATTTTGGTATTAATATACATGATATTGGAATATTCATATAGAAATTCACATATATCCGACATCTCATTAGCCGCGTTGCCTACAAGAGATGTCCGTAATAAATCATGTGAATTGTGTGCCCTGAGGGGATTGTATGTGGACTTCCTATTGTCTTGCCGCGGTCTACTGTTCCGCTTCGTCCACGCGACAAACTAGACACTCGTCTCCATTGATATATTGTGTCTGCGCTACCGTATGGCTCAATATTGGTAATTTATCCCGTAGGACTAAGTGTGACGTAATGAGGTATTGTTTCAAGATCGTGTTCTCCGCTGGGTGCTGATGTCTCAATAATGAATCAAAACCATGAAATTAGTCGGGGTTCGAATAATAAATCTTCTTTGTGGTCTGTAGGGTGATGATAACAAGCAATAAAAGAGATACTCTCAAGCAAGAGAACAAAAACTTATTTCTAAAATTTCTAGCCTGATTTTCTTGTCCCCATCCTGGCCCGGGTTTTTCTCCGGTTTGTCTTCGAGTAGACGCACATAATATTTACATGTTCTCTAGGGGCGGTGTCTATCATCTCAAATTTAAAGTTATTTTAATGGTAACGATTGATAAGCGATACTTTCCGAATAATTTATTGATTCGATAATATTACGTATTTTGAAATAACTTTTCTGTATTCTATTAAATACAAATTTGATGGTATTCTGTTCATATGATAATATGTGGCTAACTATTTGTATTCTTAGGAGTGTGCGAAAATGTTAATCCACCTCTGCCTTACGGTCCGTGATCGGAATTGGTCATGGTCTCCTGCTTGCATCCGGAAGTAAATTAGTTTATTGCCCTCCACTTGGTCAAATGCGGTTTGTAACTGTGTTTTGGCTATAAATTTAACACCATGAAGTTACTGAATGTTATTTTCAGAACAAGTCACAATCTAGCTACGTGGCTTTTCTAACATTATATGAAAACATACGTATTTTAAATGACTGATTTTAAACTTTATTACTACTTGAAAATTCCCATGATAAACTCGAAACATCATCCAGTTTTACTGAAGCCTATCGTGTGCGTTGCCGGCTTCAGACAGGCCATTAGAGCAACTTCCTTGTCCACCGGCATGCAGATGAGAGCCAACATAGGGTATTCTGTACCTTCGGGACGAACCCAAGCCCTTCATTATGAGTGTTCTCCCTTGATGTGCCACCCCCATTGCTGTCGCGGTTGCGCCCGCGGTGCAGCGGCTGAGCGCTGACGACCCTCTCGGGAGCACATGGACTTTGCGTGGGAGGATCACTGGACAAACACATATTGAAACCACTCGCACTTTCTGAATAATGTATATGCAAACACCTCACATGTGTATTTCAAATATGTTTGTAGCTAACAATAATTCTGAAATAGTGGAAAATAATATATAATCTATTGACAATAATGCAGTTAAAAACTATGCATGATCACGAATAGAGCTACAAATTACTCTCCGGAAGCAAGCAAGGGACCATTTCATCAATTCCGATTTAAGTACCCAAATGAAAATCGGATAAAAATCATTGTTTGGGTATGGAACTTTAGATAAAAAGTTCACAATCACGGAAGGATTGAGAATAGATAAGAAATATAACATTTACAAATAATAAGAAACGATAATTAGCATTTATGAAAATAAATTTGTTTTTTAATAACTTACTTGTATATTGAAAAGTACCGCGACGATGCTGTAATAATATATACAGTCAATATAAAAATAGACGAAACTACATTATTATATTCAGTAGCATGATAAATTGAAAGACGTTTCTATGTTGCTCATTTGAGCAACATAGAAACGTCTTTCAATTTATCATGCTTTGATAATGTTGCTAAAGCACCACAATTACCAATTATATTCAGTAGTAACTTAAATATTTAATAGGACAATAGAACATAAAAATGAATACTCATTCACTATAATCAAGAAATTCCTAACATTACATAAGTTACGATTGAACAGAAAGTATTTAACAGTAGATTTTAAGAAGTTCAAAGGGATGAGTAATGGTTTTCTAGGAGAACAGCGAGGATGTTTCTTTATACGCACTTATATGTGACTCTTCGTAGTATTCTCTTTACAGTAACTTTATTTAATTGATAAGGATAAAAAGATTTGAAAGTTGATACTTCAAAGTATTTTGCGTTACAGTGTTCAAAAATACGGTTTTCGAGAGCTTAGGTGCACATTATCAACAAGTAGTCCTAGCCAAACATACCTACAATACACCCTTTCGCATTTCATAAGGGCAAGCGTTTAAATATATACGCAAATAAACAATCTCTCTTCAATACAATTCGAAACTGAAGCATATGAGTAAGCCTATTAATGTTTGTCTGAAATAATGGTCAGTTATCTTGACGGGATAAACCAACAATTCTGTAGCAACGAGCTTAGGTGACGAAACCGCAAACATGTTGCCATTGTTCATTATTTTCGAAATATCCGATAACATATAGTCTTACTAGAAAATAAACACATACAATACTGAAATTTAGTTTTATAAAAATCAAAACAAATACAAAAATATCTTCAGAATTTGGAAGTAGTATTTCATTTTGTCGTATAAAAGGTACGAGTTTTAGCAAGAAAAACGTAGTTTTAATTTAAAGAAATTGTAGTACCGACTAAATTAACTACAATACAAAATTCAGATATCTTATGTTGAGGCGTTTTGAAGTTTAGGTTAACCCACACTGTTACGTGTTTGTGTACGGGTATCCTCCGAATTACTTCTGAACTCAGCGCGTTCTTAATCATCTAGAGTAATTGATATCAGTTTGATAAAATATTATCACGATTCGCGAAAGAAGAAACGAGAAAGTAATAACATTTAGGACGCACATATTTCATAAAATACTAATTTTTGGAATGACTTAATTCATATCTAACACACAAGGACATGAGATATTGTAACTACTGTGTTAATATAATTAACGACGTGAATTCATCTCATCGCGGAGTAGACAGTAGACTCGTGCAAGATTAAATATAACGGTGCATTTCCACTCCATATCTCTCGTGCGCATCGTCTCATGGAAAGGACGATTAAATTACTCGGGCAATATTTCATGGTCCATCGCATCTCCAAATTTACACCCCGCCTTGGCCAATTCACAGACAGCTGCAGCGGGAACCCTTGAACATGGGAGGGCGCTCTGCTGGGGATGGTGTGCGTTGCGAAGGGCCTCGGAGACCTCATCTGTCGCACTGGGGAAAGGGCGACACTCACAAGGGGAGAGCTCGGAACCCTGCAGTTCGGGGGCTAAAATGAGATACTTGTGGCATCCATCAATAGTTACAGTGATTTAGCAAGTGCAAAACTATGGGGGTACTACAGATTTTTTACGGAGTGCAGACACACTTAGGCGTTTCTCTATCGTCAGAATTCCGATTCCATGTAATATGATCAAATACTTCATTCCAAATGTATGAAACCGATAGATATTTTTTAAAGTTGTAGCAAGGCCACATATCTTTGTTAATAATAACTAATAATAATAAATACATCAAGTGATTACAACCTCCAGCCGTATTAACGAAAATATTTATATTCATTTTCAACAACAATTCAAGACATCCATTATCAAATATTCTCGAACAAATAAACGAGTGATTACTACGACGAGTAGACTAATTAACTCCTGACAAATGAGTAAATAAATTCATAAACGACCAATCACAAAATGTTACACAAGTGATAAAAACAAGTGATGAACAGTCTAGTTGAAGAAGGAAGAAGACGACACTCTTATCCTAGCCTACGCGAGTGATACCTCGTCTCAGTCTGACCGATACATATCGTGTCTCAGGCCTCTTGGCACATTAACTACAGGCGTTTTACCGTGCTCTACTCGCAAATAATTAAAATTCGGTAAAGTATCGAAAATATCTCAATTAAACTTAAAGATGTTTTGCAACAGGTCTTAAACTCCAATTAATTGGTGTGTATAAGTGTTCCAAACATTCACCGAACAGTGAGTAAAACATTGAGTTGAGAGAATCATAGAAATAGTTTGACTTTGTCAATAGCAACTTGATCTTCGGTCATTGCTCAATAACTTTCAGACAAATTACGATGTTTATAATTTCTAATATTTAATATTATTTGACAGTTTCATGTTTCATTCTTTACAAACATACCAGTTTCATTCTCTTGACATGTTTCTAATTTCACCCCAGGTTCTAGTGTAATCATATTATTAACATTTGATTCTCCTGTGGAGAAGCTCAGTTTCTACCGAGTGGAAAAAAACCCTACTAATTTCGGAGCGATGTCCATGTCGAATTAACGCGTGCGTTTAACGGATTTGCACTTCTCATCCCAACATTACGTGTTTTTCTAAACCATGCGAAGTGTACCTATCTTCGTTGACAAAAAGAAATGTGAATCTTTCGAAGATATTTCATGCTTAAAATAAGTCATGTTAAGGGATTAAAATTGTATAATTGCACTTCAAGAATTTCTCTCATTAGATCGTAAGCTGAACATTTAACAATTAAGGCCTACAATATTAAACTGCATATAAAATTTGTATTTTTTTTCGTCGTCTTGGTACGTTAAGTATATTTACTATGATTATAACATTGTAACGTAGGCATTGTAGATTAAATATTGGTTTCGTTAATTGTCCTACAGTTCGTCCATACAGTATTATCCAAATACATTACATTGCTACCTCCCAAAAATGTTGATGTAACAGAAAAATATCAGTGGTGAGTCTACACGTTCTTGAAACAATAAGTAAATATTAAACGAAATAATTTTTCAAGTACAAATATTTATACCTCAGAGATGTAAGCATGACTATTACTAAATTTCTGAACTGAACGTAACAAATTTGCAGTAACTTACAATACTTATGATGCCAAAAAATTAATTGCTTTTATAGTTGTGGATAAATATGTTCCTCGCAAAAATGTATATTTTGTAAGATAGATATACTTTAGATAGAACTCGATATTTCCAACTTGAAATTTCGTTTCTCATTCACTGTTTTAGTGTAATAGGTTTAACATAAGGGAATCAATAAGATTTAAAAAATTAATTAGAAATTGTGTCAAATTAATCAATGCGTGTTAATTAAATGTGAAGAGTCTCTGAAAACATGTGCCTTTAATGTCTCCAAGGAATCCAACATTGATGAAATTAAGAAACTTTTAGAAGAAAAATCTAATAAAGTAAAGAGTGTTCAATTTTTATAACTTAATATAAAATATTGTTTTCTTTAGTTTGTCATTATAGGGTGTTTCTATTCTATAAAAATGAATTTTTGTGACTTATGCTTTTTGATTATATTGTGTAATAAATACTTTCAAAGAGCATCTAGAGTAGTTAATGATTTAATGGAATCAACATAATATTCACTGATCAATTGGGTACAGTGCATGAAATCTCTAAATATCTTTCCTTTTCCTCGTATGGCTTATTTTCATCGTCGAGTCTTTCTGCTTCAGATTCTCATTGGGTCACACGACATTCGTACACTAGCAATGAATTCGCGCTGCNGTATAAGAGACAGCTGCAGTAGTGAGTACTTCCCACTATGCTTATTTACCCTTTCAGTTGGAATGGGGTAAACAGCATGAGCTCTAGAGCAAACGCAATAGTGGAATTCCGCAATGCTTGAGATCGGATTTGATCTGCTCGATGCAAATCACAGTGTATCAAGTAGTGCTATTTGATTTAAGAAATGTATTGCCTCCTATTGGAACATAACGGGAGAGAAATAGGAGAATGCTTGTAGAAGAATAGAAACTGGAATGCGGAGTATATTGGACTTGCACAATAAATAATTTTAAAACTCATAAATTAACTTCTCTCTAATATATTTTTAATTCTTCTTTTACATTTCATACATTATTATTACAGTTTCTAATGATAATAAAATACTATTTAAATGTAAAAAATCAGAGAAAAGTCATTGAGACAAACAATTATCTTTGATTGGACGCAACCTTCTTTCTTGTCGTGCCTAGAGGAACCTTCGTCTATTTTTACATTTCTTCTGTTTATATCAAAATGAACCTTTTATTTTACGAAGAAATTTGTTCTATTTTCCATTCTTCAAACACTATGAAGAAATTCAAGTAACTGTTTCCTATGTGTCCGCAGCAGATCACTTTTCTATTATCCCACTATTTTCTATGTGAAAAATATTCACCTAATTAAGAGTTCGTGTTTTATTCCGCATCGCTGCTTCCGATATCCTCCATGTAATTCCTTCTGTATCATAAATCACCCGGGATAAAATTCATTATACCTTTCCACTACCGAATACATCTCAACTCTTCTACTTCATTCTCGACTATCTACTGGCGAGTTCGATTTCCAGCGTTCCCTTTCGTATTTAATTTTTTAAAAATCCCAGGTATTAAACGGGATTAAAATTTTCGTCATTGTTTTATTATATTCGCCAGTTCTCTTCCGTATCCTCCCTTTTATCGCGTCCTCGTCCTTTGTGTGCCCTATCAAAGCATCCCTCCCACACGCCGAGCGTTCAGCTGCGTAGTGGCGGACGGTCCATCTTCCTGGGATGGTCCCTTTTAAGCACGCGATGAATGGCGATGTGCGCCAGATTACCACGGGCGTTGGCTGACTAGCGGCCGTGCAATGCCGCTTGCCGTCGCGCACTGGCGCTACTACGATGGCTCCCTCGGGAGCGGGAGCCGCCACACAGCAGCGGCACAGCGCCGGCTGGCTGACTGCACTGTCGCACTTGGCTCGCTCGGCGTGGGTGGTCAGGTTGAGTGTGAGAGTGAAAGTGGGGATGGGGATGAACAGGTGGAAGAGAGAGAGAAAGCGGAGACGTGAAGCTAGCGAGATGCGACGAACGATTGTGCAGAAAACGAAGCGGATGGGTGTGTGAAGTAAAAAGGTTTGGAAGGAATAAAACTGCTGATAGCGAGGAGGTGGACTGAAACTTTTACTGTCATTTCGTTTTGTTCCATGGATTGGAATAATGTGCCTATCTTACTTGAGTATCATGTAAATGAAAACAAAATATCACTAAAAATACTTTCGTTGACTGGCTATATAGTTGCTTTCCAAAGCATCGCTAAACATCCCTTTTAGTTTCGTTTTACATCTAATTGAAAATCGTTACATCATTTTACTTTTGATCTAAGTAGCAATTCAATGGAATTTTTGTTGTTGTTTAAATCCATTACATCTCAATCCAGGTTTGACCGGGGTATATCGGAGCTTAGAAATCGAAAGGCGTAGAAATGGGATAATTTGATTGAATACCTAAAATATGTCGTCTAATTCTGTTTGAGAGCGAGTGTCGGTTGTTCGGATCCAACCTGACCCTGTATTTTTCAGATTGTTTAATGCTCAACATCACCGAGATCAAATCGACAAATTGACTTGGTGTCCCCAAACGTATGACGTATCTGTGTAGATTTGGGGAAAAAGATAACAGTGAATGTGTATGTCAAAAAGGATACAAACACCTCAGCGTGTACTATGGGACTGTGAGATTTATGCACAAGAGCGTGCAATCTTACAAAATATCTTAAAAAATGTAGGAATTTAGACGCATTGAATACGGACAAGTTATGGACCTTAATTGAGAACAAGGAGAAGTTTGATATTTTTCATGAATATGCGGTAAAGATAACAGAAATAAAGAAAATTCTACGATTGAAGAGTTGCGCGTGACTAGGAACGGGCAACACCACAATGGTGGCAAAATGCGCATACGAGAGAATGAACAAGAATAGATCAATAAAGATGATAAGACTTGTTTTGCTAATGCTACAAGGTAACCAAGAGACCGAAGCCAATGGAAAACAATGGTGTCCCCAAACATATTGATGAAGCGGATAGATAAAATCTGATGGAATAAATATTTCATCTTAAACCAAATTGTAGAGCTTTTTCTACTCTGATAAATCAGACGTGGAGTTTAATAGTGAGGTCTCAATATGGAGTGATATCCTGACTCCTGTATCTTACGAGTATAGCATTATAATTAAATAGGGTACAGTATACCTCTAGTAATTTAATTTCTATGATATAAGATAATTCCTATGCTAAATATGGCATCTCCCTTAGGCGAATTATACAAGAATAGAGAGAAGGATGGATGATGAGAGGATATGGAATGAATTGCAGAGGAAACGAGAGTACCCAAACAAATCTTCCACAAAAAAACGTGTTTGTGGTCCAAATAAAATCCATTTGGTTCAACCGCAGTTTGAACTACCATTTCCAAAGAGTGGTAGAGCATATTACCCGATTCACCACGGAGCAGCCGAAGAGTACTGCAGAATAACATAAGAAAATTATTTGGTAGACGAACGATAACATTTTAGAGTAAATTTTTTTAAAACATGGCTTTCATGGTTTGGATATCTGAGCATAAACGGAGAAAGAAGGAGAATTCAGAGGAAAGGAGAGCAAAGCCGAGGGTATCTAGTGTTGTGACCGTGCCTCTTTGAGTGTCGCGGAGCACCGTCCGCAGGGAGTCGCTGTTATTTGTTACCGGCGCAGTAGACGGTTGGGGTAGCGGACACATAGTGTAGTGTTGATGGTTAGCATTAGCAACAGTTAGGTGAGGTGATATACAAGCACTCGCATCTCTCTGAAATATATTTCGATAAGCTCGCAGAATTTTTTGGTGACGTATAGTGCCTACAACTTTACGAAATTTATATTTATTTAATATTGACAGTATTCACGTTTACAATCATAATTAAATTGAAATTATTAAACTAAAATTAATAGTTCTTTTCTGTAATTTTCTGGTTTGATGGTTTGTTTTTTAAACTTATTTATGTTTCTGTGTGTTTCATTTGTATATGTGGTTAATTTGTTTACTACTTGTTACTCATTGGTTACACAAGATAAATCAAACATTTCTTCACTTGTTTAAACATATACGTTCACTTGACGATAGCAACAATATTATATGCCCCTGCTGATACGTTGTGGCATATAATAATACATAATTGTCTACAAAAAGGTCGGTTTAATTATATTTATTTAATTATAATACTAATCAAAAAATGTTTCATAATTGAAATTACAATAACGGGTTGTTTTATGGTGCGAAGAAAAACATCTGCAGAAGTTATAACGAAACAATAAATCTAAGAGAAACACATGGTATCGTCAACTGAAAAATGGAAACACGTTATACCTACACCTTGAGTAATTAAACATTATTTATCGCAAAGACAAGAAACGCATGTTTTAAAGTACGAAGAGTATATTCAAAAATATAAGGAGTTCAATGAACGTATAAGGCTTTCCAATGATCCTGACTCTCGCTGCTCGGACTTTACCCAGACTCAACGCCTTGCCTCCTTTTATTTTTTCGTCAGACTCGACGCCAATACATTACGAGGGCAAGGCTGTTATATATAGGCGCCGTAATAAGGAAGGCGCTTTTACAGCCCCCTAGTGTTTTGCATCTACGCTTCCCGGTTCAATTCGGCTGCGCACGGAAGCGTTCGGACGACACAACGGTCATACCGCTATTTCAACATGTATGAAGCTACGAGCTAAATATAGTAGGCGGTTGGCAGCAACCCATCGGTAGTTTTCACCCTTCCCGAGGGAGTGTGGCGAGACGACATGATCAAGATAACACGATCCGGAATTCTTGAGAGCTTCAGGTCATTGGTCGCTCGTCTACCGAGAAATTGCAATACGCGCGAACTGCGCAATATTTGAGCGTCGCAGGGTCCATTTATTTACATAATTTTGCGGCCGAGTTCCAGGAATGCTCGACGAAGCGGAATTAAATTGCAACGATTCCTTCTCTTTCGAAATTGACTTCCGAAGTAAATTTTAATTAAAGAGACTTCATCAATAAGGAAAGAAGGACTTACTTTTGCGTCGCTAGTTAATAGTGGCAAATATGATTATAACATTAATTAGTCAACAAAATCGAAACGAAGAAATTTTGAAACAAGATGAAAAGAATAGAATTTAAGTTTACAGAATTCAATTATCCACGAAAATGAAACTGAAGTGCAGATATTGCAAACGCATTTGGGAACAATAAATTTCAAAGAATCAAATCGTATTTTGAATTGAAAAAGACAAAAAAATCTCTTAAGATGAAGAATGATACTCTTATGTGCGTAATTAATTTAAAATTTTTATGATCATTTGGATGTTTTAAACCTAAGACCACAATTGGTTATTCAACTGGACGAAATATATATATATATATATATATGTTCCCCAAGTTGTGCCTTTATACCATGTTGGGAGAAAAACAGAATATTACCAGGGAACGTGTTATTGGGTATGTTTATTGGGTATGTTCGCGAGTCATCTCACCATACGTACGCGATGACGAGAAGTTCAAGAAATACATGCCACACAGGTTCTCATAGCTTTGCTCATTCACTTTTCTTGATAATGATGACGAGAATTTAGTAGGAAATTCTTCAGTTACCGTTAACATATAGTGCATTATTATTTTGTCCAAAGTATGGATAAGGAAAACATTTTAACCATAATTATTGTTGCACGTATACAAATGAATATTTATTCGGATATTTATATCCAGATTAAATGCTATGCATTCGATGTGATGTATCGCAACTTAAAGTGCTATTTACAATGGTGTGAAGTAAGAAGTGTTAAAATAACAAATAGTTTAAAGTGGATGTCACTTTCAAAACATCCATCATTGCCATTGTTTCCATCTCTGATGATGTTGACTCCCCGGTCTCAAAAGCGGTCAGCTTGATTGCTCGGAATGCGTCTTCTTGAGAAAACACCAAGCAATGACATCAGCACACTAGCGCTCCACTACGTCCTACGCACATTTTCATAATATGTCCTCTTTCAAGAAACATATGCATTGTAAGGCATCAAGATAGTCACACTAAATTAGTTGGATTATCATGAAACGCATTATATTTTTTGATATCAAAGTTTTGCTCGAACATGTTTATACATTGAAATGTGTTAAGTTGGAATAGGCTGATTCTTTATACAAAAGACATCCTTTATATCGAATACAAAGGAAAAAGAAATTCCATAAAGAAAAGGAAATGTATTAACGATAGCCAAAACTGATTCCATACCCAATTATATTTCTTTATCGATTGACTGTCCCTCTTTGGAGTCATAAGTATTGAACTAATTTGTTATACTCTACCTCTATACAACTCACCTTGTAATTAACTGTATCTTTGACAATATAGTATCACTTAAAACCGTGACCTTGTCGCATAATGTGCCCGAATATTGTATTATTGTAATAATCATGTAATCAAAATTTAATAATTATATAATAAAAAATTTAATGTATGTAATGATTCATTATTGGTACCAAAATATCTATCATGGATCTACATAAAAGTTAGAATTCAACTCTACAAGTCATACCTTTCCCCAACTAAAGAAATCCACCATTACTTCCCTTAGTAAATGCACAAATGCAATACAAGTAAATTAAGATATTTTTGTCCAATATGCAATGACTGCTTTAAATTTTAATAAATTGCCAAAAACTTTCAAACCGATTTCATACGCTTAGATCGAGAAAATCAATATATTTCGAAATGAGGTTACAACTTTTGTAATCTTTGATGTGAATTCTCATGAAATGAATGGGGATTGACATTTCTTGTTTCCCTCTTCATCCCACTGATATCATTGTCTCCACTTAACTCATCAGCCTCAAAGCAAGGCGGACGTTGTTGCATCCACGCATCCAATGTTCTTGGACCTGACAGACTGTCACGAAAATGACATCAGCGTAAGCCAACACCACGACAGCTCGGCGTTTCCATGGCAGCAGTCCGTCCATCTGAAATTGCGTCTGGCAATACCCCGCACTTCCTCTTTAGCACTTGAGAGTGGCTTTACTGTCCGTAATTACAACGTTCGCGCTGAATTGAGGAGATCTCCGAGCTTTGGTCAACGGAGAGAATAGTGAGCGAGAAGAAAAGGGAGGAGAGATTTGAGATAAATTATTCTTCTGGTGGCAGTGGCTGTTGCGTAAAGATTTCCAACGTGTGTGCAGAACGAGGTCTCTGCTCTCGCTGGGAGCTGGTCTCGGTACGCATCGCTGGTGGTCTGTAGGAGTCTCACAGAGGACGTTTACTGGCCGATAAAGCTTACGACGCTTTACATTACGGCCGTGACAAATAAGTGCTGCTAACAACATTTAGCGTTTTTTTAAAGCGTCACTGAAAAAGAAATGAAATAGGTTTGAATATACCCTCCCTGACGCTGGAAGAAAAATTGTTGGTGACTATTTTCTTTTCTTCATTTCTCCTAAGTAAGTTATAAGCAGCCTTTAAATTTTGTGGGAATTTTTCTTGTTCTTGCTGACAGAACAAGAAAAGAAATTGTTCATTTTATTCTGGAAAATTTTAAAAATGTTTATACTTCGATCATTTTTATAATATTATTCTCATTTTCTCACTATTTCTAAGAGCATATTAACAAACGGTACAATGAATATTAATAAAATTCGTTATACGTATATGAATATTATAGTTACCTGCTTTCAAAAACCAATATCACACTTTTTTCGCAAGCATAATCAAATAAATAAACTTTAAAAATCCCATGAGTGTCATATGCACCTAAGACGTAATTACCTTCGTAAATAGTAATAATCCAAAGTCTTGGAAATTCGGGAGTAAACAAAAATTAAAATAAACGTAAATATTTTGTGAAGAATATTCTCTGAATCAACACTAAAAATATACAAATAACATAAAATTATAAAAACATTGCATTGTCGTATTCCCATACTAAAAATAANAATTATAAAAACATTGCATTGTCGTATTCCCATACTAAAAATAATAAGTATTAGCTCAAAGTATTTTAAAGTAAAATTTAAAACTCATGCAACAGAACATCACGACCCAATTCATTTCACTTTGTAAAAGAAAATTCTTTTCATTTCACATCGTGTAGTAAAACATGTAATTCAATATTTGAAGGTGTTTAAAATTCATTACAAAATAATAGAGATAGAAATGAAGTATCACATTCACACTTAGGGTCATGTGGATCAGCTGCGTGTTAGTTGACCCTTTTTCTAATTTTTCTTGAATAAACTATATAATAATATTTTGTCAAGTAGAGTCATGTAAACATTTAATCTAAATCACAGTGGCGTAGCAAAGGAGGTGGTACCCTGAAAGTCCGGACACCCCCCATATTAAGAAAAATATTTGTGTTTCCTTGTGTGATTTTAAGGGTCTCCAAATTGCTTAAAAACGTGTTTTCAAGCATAATATTTTCAATGTATTCCCATACCCTCCAAGCTTTACCCAAAGGAGTTCAACAAAGAGAAAAAAAATACTATAATTAAGATTCGGGACCAGGTTCTTGGAAAAATTTTCTGACCACATCCTTGTAAATATACGTTAAATAATTTGGTTGGACATTTCTGAAAAATAATGTACTTTCAGGATTCAGACATACTATTATATGTCCTGGCTTAGTACGAATACATTGCAAATTATGTTTACAAATTCTTTCATGACATCGACCTTGATGGAGGACGCAACACAAACATTCTTTCGCTCAGTTGGATACCAATTGTTGAGCAGTGCATGTGCTGAAGATAGAAACAAAGTGGCGAGACAGAGAGAGAGCCCGGAACTACAGAGCACAACGCCTATTAGTTCACAAGAAGAGCGTCTGGTCTCAGCCCAGCTGTCTCAGCGAAGCTAGTTTTTTATAGTCTTGGGAGTTTATTTAAAGCGCACGTTAATCCACAGTAATATACTTTTACTACTTCAAAGGTTCAAAATATTTCATCTACATTATATGTATATCGAACAATTATTAACAAATTTGTCGTTTCTAAATTGGAACCCGGAAATAAAACCCATTTAATTAACATTCATTCGTCAAGTTCATCGTTTCTAATCATTGACTTTCATTCAAATCGACCTAATTTGAAGTATCGTGCATAAGATACGTATTAAATTATGTTTAATTAATTAAAGATTTTAGAGACAAAAATAGTTGGTTCCAAACAGCGAAAACTATCTTATTTCTTATAAAATAAGCAAATAAATAATATCCATTTCAGAAGGACGAAGATAAATGGAACAATTACGTAATGTTCTTCCTATATTACAAATTTCTTTCGATAATTTCTTATTTTTAGTGAGGTGCAATAGGGGTCGAGAGTATTGCAAATTAGATGATGATAAATTTGTGTATTTGGCGAAATGAATTAACCAATGAAATATGAGAATTAGAGGCACCTAAAAAATGAGTATTGTTACAAACCAAACGTTCGTAAAGTGTTCATCCATAAGATTCTCATCCATCACAAACTTTAATTTGTTTGTGTTAGTTGAGAATCTTACTATTTACTCCATGTGCGTAATTGCTTTGTGAGTATATAAATATTCATTGATTATAGACACTCTATGAAACTATAATCTCTGTGGCAACTGCAAGTTCCATGATACAAGAATTAGTGAACGCACTTCATGTGGACGTTCCGTGCGCCGGCTATATAAAGAACCGCGTTCAAGCCACATTACCCACACATCAGCAAGCGACACGGCTGACATGCGCCGCGTTGCCCAGCTCTACGGACCCACACATTCTACGGACCCACACATTCTACGGACACATTCGATGGCCATCTGGCTGACACGTCGCTGCGTCGTGTGACACGAAGTCACACACATTCTGCAGACTTGCCACAGAGGATCACGATGATACTCGGAAGCGCAGTCATCAACATAGTGACATGCCGTCACTATACTCAGCATACTCGTGCTTGCCAAAGAACTAAGCATCAGTGTCACTGAGACAGTATGGCAGCCGGTTCGGTCCCCAACAAGGGGGATAGTCGTTCCGCACATATAGGTGCAGTGCACACTCAACTGTAGCTCCTTCGGGCCATCATTCGCCTTCGGGCAACTGTAGCTCCTTCGGGCCATCATTCGCCTTCGGGCAACTGTAGC
>NNCF01125983.1:553802-604500 GCA_002313205.1 Laupala kohalensis | reverse complement strand
ACATTCGCCTTCGGGCCAACATTCGCCTTCGGGCCAACATTCGCCTTCGGGCCAACATTTGCCTTCGGGCCAACATTCGCCTTCGGGTAAAACAATTCTCACCTATTGTCTGCGGTTTTACTTCAGGGGTCATACGTGATGACACTGGGGTTGCGTCGTTGTGTCGTGCGACATGAAGTCGCTTCGCTGCTTATAGTATTCTCAGCTCATCATTGAACATATTTGTGTATCTGTGATACGATGAACTTTTTGGAAAATGATTTCTTATATGAAATCACTCAACTGCTGCGCCATGGCACAGCACTCGCAGCAACTCAGCATTGAACGTGTTTGTTCACGAACATTCTATAGTTTCAGTTACTTCCTGCATGCTACAAGGCTGAAGTAAGGAAGACTACTCTACGGAAGACCAAGGCAACATAGCTATGGCAGCGGAGGAAAGCTACTAACAAGAAGCTCTTCAAACTACTAAATATTCATTCTCGTAACAACGAGAACCGCATTTAGAATCAAGAAGTACTTGTTCTAATGCACCACAAAATCCTGCACAATTCTATGGTTTTCATAACCACTATTAATGCTGAAGCAGGTATTATTGTAAATGAACTTTCGTAAGTGACGGGGGAATATTCTCAAAAACGTGAGTCTAGCGAGGTTTTTTTTGTAGTGCAGATCAATGATCGCACCTCAATTTTGCTGGCATACCATATTGTAATTCTGTATTAATTGGGAAAAGGGTTATTCAAGGGGAATTTACATAAACAGTTTTTTATGCTTTGTTATTAATTTATTCTGACTCCGTAGAAGCTACTATTCTCGGAGTGTTGGTTGCCCACAACAACCAACTTCAACTTTGTAAATACAGGAGACAATTAATGTAGTTCTGCTTCTGTAATTTAAGGAAATTGTATGTATACTTTGTTTATATGTAATAAATGTGTGTTTATGAATCTGAGACGTGTTATACAAGAATCGCTTCTCATCCTTAATCTCTTTAGCTCGTTGAAACATAAGAGTTCCCACATACCCTCTCCTGTGTTTACGACGAATGGCTATTCGTTCGTAACAAGTATACTATGCATATTTTTTAACATTAAATATCCTTATAGTATTTTCACCCAATGCTTCCAACTAATTTGAGTTGTTTTATGAAGTATATATTATAAATTATTATATCTGCATAAATATAACTCAAATAATGGGTTTATCTGACCTTACAGTTAGGAGCACCGTTACAAATAACTGCTTTTTGACAAATTTATTATTTATTATTTTGTTCTGCAATTGTATTTTCTCTGTTCAATCAGGTAGATGGGGCGGGCTCATACGCAAAACTGGAAGTAAAATTTAGTCTAAATCGAGACTAAGAAATTTCCTTTTCAGGTTGCAAGTTTGTAATATAGCAGATTTCTGCATTTCATGTAATTTAGCACATTTGTATTTAATGGCAATCTTACAATATGCTCTTTTAATTTTTTCAATTTTTTATTATTATTATTACTATTAAATGTTTGAATTTTTTATATTACAAATTCTACTTCTATCAACGTCCAGTGAATAAAAAAATAATTTAACGTTTTGTTATTCAACCCACTAAATAAATGGTATTCGTCCATCATAAGGACGTAAGTGTTAAACTATTTATTTTGTTATATTAGGTTTAATTTTGTCTTGATTTCTTTCCAGAGCCACTCGGATTTCTCATGACTTTAAATAGGGTGTTTGAATCTATTTACTGTCAAAACTGGCGAGTTCAGACGTACAATTTTTTGAAATAAATTATACATTGTATTCAATATCCATTCCGTTAAAATTTGTATCAATATAATTAAAAAGTTCTACGTGAACCACAATATGATTTAATTTTATATTTTGAGCCAAAGAATCAAAAATAGCATGTTAGAACTGAAGTCATTAGTTATGAAGTCGTTATGTGACCATCCGTAGCTACCTTGGGGGAGAGGTTTGCATAATACACTTTTGAGTGTCGTCGATTAGCTATAATTTTTTATCTCACTCTGACTTGTATTTTACGATAATACTTGGAAACACTCACAAAAACTTCGAGATTTAAAAATGAAGAAATAAAATCTTTGTGAAAAAGAGATGTATAAAAATATTTGACAAATATCTACAAAAAAAATTTAAACAAGAACCGTATATGCTCTTAGGAAACTTAAACAGTATTAATTTGTTAGATCTGTACTTTACACCATAGTTTATATATTCTCATCTGTCTGATTTGTTTTCCATGACAAAGTGATAGGGGGATATTCTCTAAATATATTACCCTTCTTAAACAATAATTATAAAAATTTATAACTGCAATATATATTATTATTACTTCTAATACAGACTAATGAATTTTTAAATGTCAAAAGAAATAGGTCATGAGAGTAACCTTGGCGATTGAAAATGTAATCTGGAAGTGAAAAACACCAAGTTTGTTTTCATTAGATGAGAACGAGTGGCCAACATCGCTAACAAGCACAAACAAGAAGTGAGGTGATGCCGCTCGCCAAAACTGACCTAGGAGAAGCAGCCAAGAACGCTCATAAGAAATTCGGAGCTAAAGGGTTATCTGTCAAGAAGAACAGATAAGCTACTAGTAAGACACTCACAAACCATTTCCTCGTAAATAGTTTGTCTCTAATATAATATATTTCATATAAGTAGTTTCTAATCCAGGAGTGCTTACAAGTATTCTTTAAGGGGGACACGCACGTAATAACAAAAGAATGTCTTCTGAAATTTAAAACCATTTGAATAAATTTTCGTTTACTAATTGCTGTAAAACGTTGAATCCAGAATTTTTCACATTATTATTATTATTATTATTATTATTATTATTATTATTATTATTTACGAATGGACCCTTGTATGGATCACGCAAAGCCATATGATTTAACTGTTCATTTTCCTCTGTCTCCACACTTCCTTCATCCTTTCGCTATGATTTTTCTTACTCTCCTCTGTTCATCATCATCATTATTATTATTATTATTATTGTTGTTGTTATTGTTATTATGTATTTTTATCTCAGCTAATGCTGGTATCTTTCTTCCAACCGGGAATGAACCACATTCCTAGGGTTGGATATAATCCATATAGCAGCTACAACAATTTTCTCAGGATATGGGCAGTTCCCAACAGTGCTGTTTTTTAAATTTTACTTAGATTTATATTTCCTGGTATTTTCTCTATATATAGCTCTATTGTTTTATTGATAGTTCCTAATACCCCTATTACAACTGGTATGATGTCTATTTTTGTTTTCCACATTTTCTGAAATTATATTTTTACGTCTATGTAATTTATGATACTTTTAGCTTCTTTTTGTGAGATGTTCATATCTTTGGGCACTGCAACATCTATTAATCGGCAAGTTTCGTCTCTATTGTTTTGCACTATAATATCAGGTTTGTTATCAGCTACTGATCTATCTGTTACTACTTGCTGGTTCCAAGTAATAGTTATATCTTCTTTGGTCGTAACTGGTTGTGGGTACAATGTTCATACCTCTTGTCGGTTACATCTATCTTGTATTCTTTACAGATTCTGTAGTGTACAATTTTGCAAACATCATTGTATGTATTCATTTTTTGCCAAGATTAGACTGACAGAAACTATATGGTGTATTGTTTCTTCATACTGTTGGCACAGCCGACATTTACTATCTATATTTTCTATCAAAATATGTTTCCTATAATATCTTGTTTTGAGGGCTGGTCCAGTGCTGCTACCAGGAGGTAGTTTATTATTTAATTCTAATTGGTAGATAATATTTTCATAGAATCAAAAATGGGAAGAGAATATGATTCATGTGGTCCCTCACAAACCACATTTTTTAAACAAGAAATACTAGTTAAAATGAGCGGTTAGGATTGGAAAAATTATAGTAATTTAACTAGTGGCAGAAAGCTATTAACAGTTGACAATGTCGATAGTTCGCGATAGCTTGACTCAAAACTATACATGATTATTGATAGTTTCCGAAAGTTTCAAATTATTGTCAAATATCTGTTCAAATTATTGTCAAATTCCCACCTCTAAATTTAACTAGATTTATTTTAAGACTTTTCAACGTTACGGGAATAATTTATCATATTAATTCCGTTCCGAATGCAATAGAGAGAGGATATTAATGAAAAACGACAAAATATGATTTGACTTTTCATCAAGTCATTCATACGTCGAATGGGTATTGGAAGGGTGGAACACGAAATTGCATTTTCGAAGTTCGGCAACAGTGATATCCTTCGTGGCTGTGATAATACTATTCTGTCCTCTTGAATACAGATACCAAGTCAGACACTCGACGAAACATAGCTGTATTGTACGAAGAAGTCTCCTCTCTTCAAGGAAACCATTTTCACTACTCTCATTCGCTTTGCGGCAAGCTCACAATTGTCGGCGTAGAACAAAGCTAAGGGACGTGATGTGTGTGGTTCCATGGTGTGTTATGGCATTTAGCAGTGGAAAGAGCTTCTCCAGGAAAGACAACCCTATTTGCAAATATTCAACGACAAGTCAGGTTTTGGTAATGAATAATGTATTAAACCCAATGGGATGGAAAATGGTAATATTGTAAAAAATAAAAAATCTGAAATGAACAATTGGTCATACCCAGGTTCATAACCAGAAATCTATATCGGGCAGGAACTCAGTCTCCACGTCAAAAGTTGATTGATATTAACTTGTTTTTAAAATATTGATATTTTTTCAATTGCTTAACTCATATAGTTACTTAATTAACGAATTTCAAAATAATATTTTGTACCGATAATGTACTCTCATTAGAACTTACAAACATTTCGGGAAGAGGGGTTACCCCGCTAGATCTTCCCCCTGGCTTAGCGACTGATTACACCACACACGACTCGAGATAAATCAGAAAATTTCTGAGAGACAAACAATTCGGATCAATCAAAATTATAATTAGTTCTAAAAATGTTGATTATCATTCAATTGTTTTAATACATCGTCTCCGTTCCATGTAATTGTACTATATTTCGTTTTCTGTATCCAGTGGCTAATGCTGGAAATTCCATCGAATGAGATCTCACCAAGTGGAATCACAATCAATGGAGACGATACATAAAAAATATTTTATTCGATTCCATCTCCCGATGTCTCATCACAGATGGCAAACATCTGTAGTTCTCAGGTAATGATTATACTATATAAGGAGAAGTTGAAATAGGAAGAAGATTAGGACGTTGTAACAGCGGCGGCAGTGTTTGTAACGGTGATGGTTGCCGTGGCGTACACACTCTGCTATATTTGCCCCACTCGAGGCGCCTCTGATGGATCGCGGTGCTTTTTCTTCGCAAGAGCGCGTGGCCCGCCGCCTGCATTGCCAGTCGGGTCCCTTTGATGAGCATGGGCCGCCGGGCGAGTGCCGCTGTTTATAAACACGACCGATGACCTTGCAGTCCACCCACTCTCGGTCCTTTCTGTTACGCCCTCTCCCCTTCCACTATCTCGAGCTTTCCTGCTTAGCCATTGCTACAGCCACCTTGTTGAAGAATTCGTCACAATTGGTACTGGTAGGACCACCATGATTTCTAACATCGCCACCTTCAGTCTGAAAGGAAAATTTTCATTTCTCTCTCGTCACACTTAACCTATTACGAGCATCATATATTATTTTCTTCGACATTATTTTTATCGACTATCATAATCTAATTTATATATTTTGAACGCCATTGTAAGTAAATACTTTATCTAAAATTTATAATTGTTTATTTTTATTTATGCCTTTGTTTGTTTGGTTTCTAAAGGAAAATAAACATTTATAGTTGTTTTTTATGTATATGTAGTTGCTTTGCTTTCGTTTTGTTACGAAGATAAAATTTATTTATTTTTTTATGTACTACAATCACCTGATGATGACGGAAAGCAGCTGTCGAACATTCATAAAAATTCAGACTTCTTACAAGGTCGTTCAAAATATTTGAATTGTTATTTTCTTCACTTTGGAATCGCATTTTAACTACGTACAATTAGGTACATTTGATATTAGATGCAATGATCGCTGAATCTGAACAAAATAAATGGGGACAATACGACTGCAAAACATTTTCATACACATTTTTCTTTTATAATTTGATTTAAAATGCGAAATTCAATTCGAATTGTCTTCTTTTCCAACTTTTTCTGCCCATATGACACAACTAACCTCTCGATGATTCGATGAAGAATGCTGTTACTTCATCTCTTAGGGACGCTCTTCACGACACAATTAAGATTGATTAAGTTATAAGAATTGTAATTGTTGCATGACAAATTTTAAATTATATTTATTAAGTTTATTTACTGTGAAGAAGCAATACTAGATAGCTGTTTTATATGCCATTTTCTGCTTTTACGGTCGAGTAGATCCTCTGATTGATACCAAGTGAATGAATGACTGAGAAAGATTTCACGGAACTCTAGAAAATATTTATGTACGATGAACGAAACTTACTATGTACGAGTATTACTTCTCCTCAGGAGAACTTTATTTCACTTCTCTTTCGTTTCTTAATTTCGTTAATTCAATGAAAATTAATTTTCTCCCATCACTACTAAACTACTAATTTCTAAACTACTAATTAGTAGATTTTTTTCAATAAACCTTTCTTTTGTTATAGTCAATTTACGTTATATACAACTTAGAGAATTAGAAAATCATCTCCAAAACTATCTAATTATCGATTAAAAAGAATATTATGTTATAATTTAAAACTTTAGCTGGATCAGCGCAATATTTATAATCAACTTATACTTTGAATTAGATCGCATGAAATATCTCCCCAATTCTTCTCTAACCACAAATCGCTTCCGTTGCTGTCTTCGCTAACGCTGTCATCGTTACCGGCAACATTACTACTCTCGATGCTGACGCCCGCAGATCACCAGTCACTCCCAACAGTCCACCACCTTCCCGTTGCCTTTGAGGTGGCCGCCTACGTCTTATCCACGATCTTGTTGTTGTCCGCCCCTTGAAAATCGCTAACAAGTCTGCCTTCCAGATAATGAAGAAACATGCTGCCGAGTGCTTAACAGACGACCAAGGACTGCAGTCTTCTTGTGCATTTTCTTTTCTGCTGTGCGTGTGTGTTTTGTTGGGCTTAAGATACTTATAAAGCCGGTTTTCGAAAAACAGCTGTTCATGTAGGTTAAAGTCACGCTGCGGGAATGATATGCGATGGTTATAAGAAGAAGCAATGAGTACGTAAACGGATCTTACACCGGGACGTATCCATGAACGAAGGTATATTCAATTTATTGCTTGCAGGTTAAAACAAAAGACTAATTTATCATCGAATACACTCATGATAGTGTGCTCCCACCAACGATATATTTGGAGTTTAGTTTTCCTACTTAGTTTGGATTTCTGTTCGGACATTCTTCATGTTGGAATACGTCCCGTCAGGCGAGAAAGGGACAAGGCAAGTAGTTTAGCTTACTCCAAGGAGATAACTCTGAAGAGTGTCCCACTCGACATCCGATTACGCTAACAATACGAAATTCTTCTAAAATAAATCAATTCATAGGTATCTCACACGAGACTAATATCTTACCTGAAATATTTTTTCCGGTAACATTTTAACCATACAAGTTAATACACATAAGAAATTTATAATGTTAAAAATTCTAATGTTAACACAGTAGTACAATGCATATAACCCTATACTTAAAAAAAGTAAAACTTAGAATGCGTGACCGCAAGTTGTGTGGAAGTAAAAACGCAGTATTTGCATCGAGCAATAGCTTTCATTACGAAATACAAAGAATGGATCGAAATTCTATTTCAGAATCACTTATAATAGAAATTCTATTTCAGAATCACAGCATTAAAGAAATATTTATATCTCTAATAAATTTTCAACGTACATACATACATTGTAAAATATCTTAAGTTAAAGAATCTTTACTTTGTACCAAGGATGTAAAATAACACCGATTCTTTCTATATCAAGTTACATGCTGAAGTACGAAGGGAAACTTTATAAAATTGCACGTTATATTTCTGTAAACTCAATTTCAACATAGAAATTTGACTGTTCTGTCTCTTTATTTCTCTATAAAATTGCGAGCAAAAGCTGAAAGTGTTTGAACTCTGTTCGCAATTTTGCCATGACACTCAATACAATAATGGTGGCGATTTCTTTAGCACGTATCGAGAAAATGGTGCAAGGTATATGAACTAATCACAAAATTGATTGCTGCACGTTTCACCCAGATAAAGTGTACTTTTGCATTCATAACTGTTTATTTATTATAGCCACTGACAATAATATTTTGTAAGTTGGTTATGAATGTGCGAGGATTGCATATACTTTGTCACCATTTTCACCTCATTGCTTTGTTAAATAGATTTCATCTATCCTTTCTTCTCCAATATATCTGGACTAAAATACATTTCCCTGCGAGGATGTACCGAAATATGTCACCGTTTTGTGATATTTTGTCATATTTTGTGGTCATCCTAGCATGCTGAATCCTTATGGAACAGTTGTAACCTCAGGAAGAGTTATCAATAATCTTTGTCCTAGATCAACAGGACCTTACTAGAATTTAAAGGATCCAATAGAAAGATTTCTTCCAATGTTATTGGAGTAAAGAAATATTCTGTTCACAAGTGCATCTCAGACCATATCAATAAATTTGAAAACAAGCTCCAAGACTATACGGTTGCCAATTTCTCCGTCCATGCTCCGCATTCTGAGAAGTCGTGTTTGCCTTCCCTATTACTGTTTGAGAAAAGTTTCCAGCATCTCGCAAGTGCAAAGGGAAGAAAATTTTCCGTTTCCTCTTCAATGGCAGCGCACATGTCGGTGTATTTCTTTCAGGAGTTACAACCGGAACACATGTTGGGAACTTCGTTAAAAACGACTGGCAGGCTATACCACAAGAGCGCAGCTGGCAAAAGTTCACTTGAGAATTTACATTGTTTTCAACGCACATTGTCTTTTATGACGTTTTAGGATCTTTCGAAAATTGAGTAGAAATAAACAGGAAAAAGTGTCCATCAAAAAAAAGGTGATAGATAATATTATTTCCAGATGAAAATAAGCTCTGAAACTAATTATTAAACAAGTAGTCACTTTTGCAAAAACTTACATTCCGAGATTAAAAGTAGGAAATGATATATACGAAACATTAATTATTTATTTTGCCAAATCAAGAAAAAGGAATTATGTAATGGCTAAATACTTTTTATTATTAGAGTTGGACCCCGACATAACTTAATATATTCTTGAAATTCGTAACAATTTGTTGGTTTGATACAAAAGAACATCACTCTTTGAAATTAGCACATTGTATTTATTAATCATTGTAAATAATTAACAAAGTCCTTAATCTCGTACAAATAATTAAGAGTTTCTTCCATTACTTCGCATAAATACTAAGTACGTGGAAATATTTACAATGATGTAATGGTAGCGACTGATGAGGAAATATGATTCAAATGAAGCAAACAGTACATATTGTATTCTAATTACCCTATTAAAAGTAACCATTAAATATTTCGGTATGCAATATCGCAGCACTCAACACCATGCCGAATGAACTCACAATATATCTTAAAAACGATTCTGTCCATAAAATAAAGATACTATCCATTTATTTTATTTTAAGTATTAAAGTTCGTTAACTGCACGAATATAATAAGGGCTGGATACGCTACATTTCTACCTGCTTAATAATTGCAAAATGGATATTCGATATTTTCGTGAAAGTTCATCATGATTTTTGTAAAAGTTACCATTTGAAAATAAACACAACTAGTTTTCTTTGTGTTTGGTGTAAGGAAATTTTTGGTTAATCATTATTTCACAATACCTCTTCCACAATACGATATATTGTGCCAAAAGAAATATTCCATAAAATTACGTTGCATCAAATTTCCATAAAACAAATCATTGATGTAAACGATAAATAATTCTGGACTTACATAGCCTTTGAAACCTCATGACTCGTGACTCTTTCTTCACAAAATTTTTTTTAGCATTGCATATTACGAGATTTCCTGCGTCTTAAAAACACAATAAAGACAATTGCTAGACTATTACGTTAGAGAGTTAAAAAACGATTAAGTACTAAATGTTTGTAATGTCAACTTTCTTCTTTGTGCAAAATCGTTGTTATTCAATTTAAATTTAATAATTTAATGCATTAGTAAATATACTACATAAAAGGTCCTACAAAATAGAAAAAGAAGTTTCATTTTTTTCAAACATAAAGGAAACCTCCAAATCACTTCCTGATAAAAATTTGTCTTGGCTTGAGAAGTCTAGGTTATCTTTTAGAAATACTAACTACCTCTCCTGCTTTATAAGATTGGTCACAACATGCTCAACTAGCGAAATTTTTATCAGAATTTTTAAAGTATGATAAATTTAATGTGTGATCAAGAAGATATACCATAATGCGAAATTTATTTGAGTGCTTCATTCCTTTAATCCGTATAACCTACAAAAACTTTCCATGAAATTTCATAATCATTGTTTTTTTATCATTGAATTAACTGTAAATTGTAAGTAATTTGTAATCAGTAAAGAATGTGATAATAGTTTTACCTAACGTGGTTATACATTTATCTATTTATGACAAAATCTAAAAAAATGATCTTCTGTTCTAAGAAAATTCATTAGTAAAATAGTATGCCACAAGAAGAAAATTAAAAGTTAAACCAGCGTAAGACCGCAGATGAATATGTTTCTGTTAAAGCACTTATTTTTCTTATGTAATCACTATCTCATTAGCTTGATGCATCCCAGCCTTAGTCTTCGTTCCTCCATTATCCCTTTAATTTCCCCGTTCGTAGCCCGAGTCGTATCTCTGAGGGTTGCCCCAATTACGTCTTCGTGTGGGAGAGAGCAAGCACCGCACATGGGCCTTACCAAAGCGAATACTCTGCTGGAATCCCGGATGAGGCACAGAGGCGCATGGTGGAGGATGCAGTAAGCTCGCGCCTCTGCACTCGGGGAGCTTCTGCAAATAATGACATGGAGGCCTTTGCCGTACAGTGATTCACTTTGCACCACCCTAATAAAAGGTCACCACGTAACACACATAAGATGTAGAGAGAAAATTCTATTCCTGTCAAATTTACTTTTTAATTACGCCAGAACTCATTACATCCAGCTTCTCATACACCATTACCATTAATTTATTACAATAAATAATTATTTTTCATTTTCACAAAATAACTTAAGAATGAAAATGAAGGTTACTAAGGACTTTAATGACCTAGACGTTAACGAGCCCTAAAGCCCCTTTAAAAATGAAGGTTGGCTACACAATTAGTTAATGACAATGAACTAACTTAGTAATAATGATATACTGTGATTTTATATCACTTGACGAAACACGGAAGATCAATGAGTGGCGGAGCGTGAGTAACGCCGGCGGACATCCAGACCATTACAGTATACCATTATTAATAAACTAGTTTTATTCTTATCCTATTTTTGAGTACGGTTATTTTAAGGTCTAATTGTACGACTAACCGATCTTGAGAATGCAAGGTTTTATAAAAAAATTAAGAACAATTTTTTAGCAACCATAATATTATAAACTAACACATGTTATAAATATATCAGCAACACTGAGTAAAATTTTCAATGTGTTAGGCTTAACAGTTTTGCTAATATAAATTTTCATAGTGGACCCTTCTCTTGAAAACGCTAGAAAATCGCGTTTTTACCTTTCCAAACACAATAAAACTATTNCACAATAAAAATATTCAGAGACAAGGAAAAAAATTTAAAGCCGTACTTCATAACATAGAATTAAGTATGCTAAAATTTGATCTATAATTTGTTGTATTTTGATAGCTAGGAAAATTGAACCGGAGGCTCAAACTTGAGTATATAGCTTCTTGAAACCGATAGTAATCTCTCGTTAGCTGCAACCAATGCAACAAGTGCAGTTGTNGTGTAAATGTTAGTTTTAAAAGAAAGTGCACACATTTACACGCACCAGTTACAGCTACAATGTAAATCAAAATATATTTGGTTCATTAAAAATTCTAGCTTTTAAAATATATTTTTACACAATTTTTTCAAAACCAAGTTTTGAAACCGTTTCAATCAAAGAGATTATAAATTTTCGTAAAAATAACTTTTTCAAGAAAGATAGAAGTATTCTACATTCAACAAAAATAAACAACCATAGATAAAAATGTTCTACTCATATGTCTTCCTTCACAAAATATTAAATATGCTACAATCTCATAAGACTTACCTCATTAGTTCAGAAGTTATTACTTAATTCAACTCCGAGAGGACTAATGACGGATGTTCATAGGGTTACATCCTGTTAGTAAAAACACATTATTCTCTTGGTTTTTATATTTGAATATAACTGGATTTACTTAAGTTCACGTGCAGCGTGTGTTTATATTGCAGAAACCTAATAATTACGAAATCTAATAATTTAACCCTAATCCTAGGGATTAGGTTAATTATATAATATTAAAATTTTCTTAAAACTTGCCAACTTGCCTAATTATATCATTTCAAGAATTTCTTATTATTCATTCCTCGCATTGCATTGCACGGAGCTAAAAGGATTCACCTCGTTCGGTTTCTTTCACTTCCCCAATGCAACTCCATTTGAAAGTACTTGAGCTCGTGAGAGGAGTGAGCCTCTCAGCGATTGTAGAAACGGACACCCTCGCACACTTGACATACACCGCTCACTTCTTGGGAATGGCGGAATCCAGGGTTGTCCAAAGGGTTAGAAATAATACGTAACTTCTAATGTTTTAGCCGTAATCGAACCATACCTATTAATCTATAAAAACAATTCTTAGTAACGCACTAAATTCAAATTTATTTTATATATTTTCACGCTATGTAAAATTGAAAAGGAAGATACTGGTGGCTTTTTCTTCTTCTTCTTTTAATTTTTCAGTTTGTGCAAGATTATATCCCAAATATTGAAGCATGAATTATAAGATCAAAAATTTTGTTCACTTAGGGTACTAAGTAAAGTACGTAATTTAATAAGAAAGAAAACCCTATTTTATCACATCAAAATAAATTTGTCAAAGTTATGGACAAATATTTCTGCTTTGTTTCAGAGGGGGTTTTCTTTCAATTTAATCAAAATATTATTGTAGGACATTATCACTTCTGTTCGAAATGTTTTCGTCTCGAATGGGGGTTATTTCATTTAATTCTAAATATTGTAAAAATTCCTTTATAATGGAATTTGCCGTTTCTTTCTTAAAATTTCCATTCATATGAAAAACCATGAGAAGTTATTTATTTATTTATTTATTTATTTATCTTCCAACCGCCGACGCCCTTCCTAACTCCCCGCTCCCGTCACTGGATGGTAGAGAGAAGGGTCTTAAGAATGTTGGGTGCAGCGTTGATTTGGTCGCCACAAACTAAACACATGTGTTACTCGTGTCATTTCGCAGTATGAAAGAAACATGACAAATTAGTCATATTATAGATAGGATTGTCCTTTCAAAATATAGAACACTATCAGAAGGAATATTTGTGAAGGAAGGAAATAGAATACCTCAAGAAGAACGACAGACAAATGATGATGATGAAGAAAATCGAGGTCTAAGAAGAGATCAAAGAAGAAGGAGGAGAGGATGAAAAATTGAGGCATGATCTAGGAAGAAGAAGAAATATTAAGGCAATGCATTTTCGAGCCGGAGAGTCACGAAACCCGACGTGAAGTAAGAGCATGGGGTCCGTCATAACGCATCGGACTGATGGGCTTCCCTGCGGAGTTGAAGCGTGCGCACAATGCTTGCTTCCAGTCTCGTGTTCCTCACTCGACACGTACTACGTGCTTGCTCCGTACCTAGTACTGCGTCTGCTTCAGGTCATTAAGAGACGAGGCTTCATTAGCGAGTTCACCAGACCACACCTTAACTTAGTAGGACGTGATCGTTAGCGAATTTGCGCTGCACTTGCTCCTCGATAGTACCACCGATCGAATCGGAGTCTTACGAAGAAGGAGGATATTCACCTCGTAACTTGTCGCTTCAATGAGACCTTCGTAGCACTCTATGGGCACGTGTAATGATATAACGGCAATTACACACCATGTAGCGGAATATGTCACGTCCGTGGACACTGAGAAATGAAGTTCTGGAACGTGATCCCAGTAATTACAATTAATCATAATTACAATTATGAAGTCGACTTCAGTTACATCGTTAAAGTTATATGTTCTCAGGGAAGTACTTTCCATTCAAAAAGACACCTCGAGAATTCTTCATCTTGAATTTATCGCAGTAATATATAATTGCGAACTCGAACTAATATCGCATTATAAAATTTTCTGACTGAACTCTTCTAAAGAACAAAAAAACTTCGATCTCGGTCTGATTCGCTGAAACCAATTCCTACTTTATTGTGTCCCATCGCCTCCAGCGCTAATTAATTACATTTACCTCCGATTCAAAGAGCAGGTTATTGGGTGTAATAATTTACGAGGAATGTATCAAGTATTCTCT
The DNA here is from genome assembly GCA_002313205.1 of Laupala kohalensis. Taxonomy (NCBI): domain Eukaryota; kingdom Metazoa; phylum Arthropoda; class Insecta; order Orthoptera; family Trigonidiidae; genus Laupala; species Laupala kohalensis. Next base: position 590,018 of record NNCF01125983.1, on the reverse strand, counting down.
AATATTTTTCTACGCAATAAAGAAAGGAAGTTTAGGTAATTATTTCATTTATTCAGCTGTGAATATAATACGTTTAAATTCCACTTAAGTGAAAATAAAAATAATGAACGAGTATAAAATATTTGTTTCCTCGCGAAGTACTATCTGCCGCAATCCCTTCAAATCCTTCTTCCATTTTTATGTTTTCTGTGCTTTATCTTTAGGAGCAATATGCAACATGCCGAATACGCTGCATTATGTTCTATTGCTGTCTGTCTTCATATTGAATGGCATGAGAATGTGAGATCTTTTGTACTCGAGAAATGTACTATACAGTATCTAGCTACAGTAAATTCTTCTTAAAATTTTAAATCTTAATCTCCCAAGTCCAAAAAAAGCCGATTGCAAATAAAGTGGGATGCTACAAAGAATCAACTTTAACCAGCAGCGAGTAAAAAATTTTTTTTTTAAAGAAGTGGAGTCGAAAGCCCAGTGGAAAACATTAAGAAAATACAAAGATAGTTATAAACATTGGATTTTTAAAAAGATATCAGGTTAGTTTAAACGATGTATTTGTAACGATCTATTTGAAGCGATCCATCCAGTAAGATATACCCGAATATATTGAGGATTAATAATTATTTGAAAATAAAGAGTTGTTAACTTAATGTGCTAATGAAAATTATTCCTTACTTTTATCATGGCCCTAATTGATTCTACATTTTGAATACCAAATCTACTCTTTCAAGAATCCTTAGCGCGATGAGATTATAGTAGTGTAAATAAAGTTTACTGCAATAAGTTTGTTTTTTCTGACTACGCAACTCAAGCGACGAAATGTACGGAAAGTACTAACCTCAAGAACAGAACGACTCCTTGGAGGAACAGACTGAGATTAGGGGCAGATGTTAGGCCGCCGGCGTCTCCGATCGGCATCGATCCCGAGGCTGGGACCGGGTGTGCAAGGGCGGCGAGACAGGGGTTGCTTTGGGGGAAGCAAAGGAGGCGGGGGCTTGTTCTGACCCAGATCCAGTCGGCAAGCGCCCGGACGCTGCAAAGAGAGTCAGCGACACGACGACGGTGGCGGGAGCAACGGGTGGCGCACTGCCCCTGAGTCATCGTTACTCACACACACTCCAACATGCAGCCAGCAGCCGTCGCTTATGCAAGGAAAGTAGGGGCATTGCATAACAGAGAGTTTTGATCCGAAAGGTACAAGTTAGCGTATGCCAGAATCTCTTTAATACGCGATTTAAAGATTAAAGATTGTTCAGAGTTATTTTATTATATGAATTATTTTCTTTATTCTTTCAATTAAATGATTTCTTGTTTTTACACATTATGCTGGTTAAATTTTCATATATTACGTCAAGAATATATACTTTAATTTTTGGACGTAAATCAAAAGTAAAAAGTTTATAATTTGTTCATGTCTCCTAACATGTTCATAACATGTTCATGTCCAATCTCCTTAAATAGCAAATAATTTCGTTACATAGAATCATTACTTGAGAATTCACAAAAAAAGAATCAAAAATAAGTTTGTTAATAAAAAGTTGTTTAAAAGATCTTATTGGTAGCTGACTTCTATGAACGTGAAAGCAGAACAGTAGGTAGCTTAGTCGATTTGAAATTATTTTCATCCAAATTCATTATTGTTAGTTCTTAAGTGCACTCAGAGCGAAAATAAATTTCAACTTCTGATACGACTAATGAAATACATTGAGACAATAAAAAACGACTTAAATTTTTAACAGAAATTTCCATCTGACTCAAGACAATTTCAAAAACATTTCTCTGAAATACATGGGTTTAATTATATATTTTGTTATTTCTGCTCATATAGATTGTTTTTTTATTTAATTCGGAAATTTTTGAAATATGAAACAAATATAAAGTCGCCTGGAATGAATAAAATTCACCAATAATAAACACTATTCATTCCCATGACTCTCATTCCATGACATTTTATGCACTCGGTAAAAGTGTGTTAAAAATCAGAGACTAGAACCTGCAATATTAAAAAGTTTAGTAGTATAAAACAACAAAGGAAAATATTTTACAAAATATTAGCTTTCCTAAATTCTGAGAAAAATAAACAGCTGTAAACTGACGCTGATGAGATGTCTTGTAATCCTAGAATTAAAAAGAAAAATAACGGATCATGATTTAGAGGACCTTCCCATGCTAGTCATCACTTCCAAACCTTGAATTTTACATGTAACGAGTTTCAATGCTTAATGTAACTTTTTTGATATCCTTTTGATTCGTGCAAAATGTTTGTTTCTGCATAGAAATGACTCATAAAAACTCTTAAATTCGTGACGTATCGTTACTTGGAAGCAAAGGGCAGAGATAAAAGCATCCAAAGTTGACTTTAACTTGCCCACCAAAATATTTGTTTCAATTAAAAATTGCAGTGTTATTTTCTTAGTTTACACGTATCATATTTTTGTCCCTGTATCTTGAGAAAATGGACATTTTTTCAAAATCCCGCAGTTTACCGTCTTCATNAGTTTACACGTATCATATTTTTGTCCCTGTATCTTGAGAAAATGGACATTTTTTCAAAATCCCGCAGTTTACCGTCTTCATCGACCGAGTGAAACACCGTTACGTTCAAGAAACAGAAAAGAAACTGTACGGTTCCCACCTCATAGTACACGTAATTTGGAAAGATTTTACGTGCAACATGGGTATTTTATGAAAAGCAAAATTGGGTGGAGTTAAGAAGAACTGAAGAACACTTCCCGACTTATTGTTTCTTTGTATTATCTTATTCCCACAGTCATGTCTACCTCTATTTTATAATCTATTCCACAGTTATATGACAAGATATTATGTACATATCGTACTCATTTGCAACAAACAAATTTCCAGTAACGAACTATTCTACGAGTTCTACTATTCTATTGCGTTCTTTCCTCCAGTAATAAAAATTACTACACTAGTGATAGAAGAAGGTGCCAGAAATCAAACACCGTCATCCAGACCTTTGGTCTCAATAATAAAAGATTTTTCTAAAATATATTTGCCTTCCTTGTATTGTTGGTCGGCACTTGGAGTGAACTCGTAGAACCAGCCAAGTTTTGAATTACAATCTTTGCAGAACACATCGCGCACATAATGTTTTCCAGTTATCATGAGTCGTTGTTCAACTTCACCCAAATTTACATTAACAACATTTTTGAACATGTAAGCTCTTCCGGTTGCACCTGTGAATCTTGTACTAATTAAATTTTCTTTGTTGGTTAGAGCTGCTTCACATGACGCACATCTATAAATAGTTAAACCACCCGGACATCGAAGAAATACACGACCCATTTTTTCGTTCCAAAATAAAAACATAACTCTTTAAAAGTATTGGTAAAAGAACCGATTCAAGGAACTGTGGACATGACAACAATTATTTTGCCAATTTTCTCAATAGGAGGCCATGATCTTTTTGCCATCAAAATATACCCGAGTAGAAGGAACTGAAAATCAAAGATTTTTTTAAATGTTTCGTGACAGTATTTAACGGTGAATTCGAAAATCAAATACCACAACACAAATAAATAATGAATTAACACAATTTTCTACTTGACAATTTTTTTTTCAGAAAAATTTGTTCAGAAAATAATTTATTTATCCAGTTTTTATAACCACTTGTGTTACAAAGAAACTATAGATGCTTTTTTTTTCAAGAGAATATATATTGTTACACTTTTTCAAAGTTTATTGAAGTATTAAACTTTTTAAAACTATGTTTAGTTTGATTAGAGTTGTTTAAACATTTTTTACGAAAAAGAAATTCTTTAATGCTATACATCGGAGAAAAATAATACCTCTTCAGCAAGAACTCATTTATTTTGTACCACCATTGAAGATGTTTTTCTTACAGTTAATTGTATGGGTTAAAGGCAATGTTTTCAGAAGAAAATTATAACACCTTCGGAGATCTTTTACATTACTGTTATTGCGATGGTCAAGTACCGTTTTGTGCGTTGTGTACACCGTAAACATTACGTTTTCGTATGCCGGAAGGACAACCAGGAAGCGACGAGAGGATGTTCCTTGACAGTATGTACTTGACGTGTCTGTAAGAGAACGCGCGCTGAATGCTTTAATGCAAACGAGTTCATAATTCATCACATTTTCATTTATCTTGCTGACATTCTTAAGACTTACTCTCCTACTCCTACTCTCTTAATTTAATTGATAGTTGGGTGCATATTGATTGGTATATGAAGATCAATAAATTGAAACAAATTATATAGTTTCACTAATCTTTACTACTTATAACGATTAAAACAAAAGCTTTTTCGCATTAATTATTGTAAATAATAAAGATCGATAAAACTTTTCCAACTGTTTCAATTTATAGATCTCTTAATTTCATTTATTCGCTTTCAAAAACGGATCATCAATATCGAAATCGAATCATTATCCTTTAAGAAAGCGTATTATATGAAAATATAGAATATGCGAAACTACTTTTAGAATCAATATTATGAATAAAACCTGAGTGACCCTGACCAGTTCTCCTGAACTCAACAGCATTTATGAGCTCAACTGCAACTCTGAGCGGATTAAATACAGACTGCTGTAGAATCTACGCTCTCAGTCGGGACAAGTTTTCATTATAAATTTCGTTCACTTACACAAAAGAAATTTACTTCCCTCGACCATCCAAGTCCAGGGGCTGATGTGGGATCATTGTGCGAGGAGGGCAGTTACAGGAAAACGAAGAAGTATTTGTATTTTTTACGTTTGTTAAAATATTTCTTTTTATTAAGGCAAATAATAACAATTTTAATACAATATTTTGGTACAGTCAAAACAAAGTTTTGGAGAGGACTGTGGTGTCCCGAGATGGGTTCTGGATTCGTCCTGGCCAATGCTTCAATCCCTTATTTATTTTTAAAATACTGTATAGAAATTGTCGATGTCTTCTGCTCTGCACCACACCTCCGAAAACAAAATATTAATAGAAATCTCTTAGATTGCGGTGAACCTCACCGCCAGGTAACAGATTAATCATGTTACGTCGAATGAAAATGGGAGACGGGACCGGGATTCGAACCCGGGACCTTGCGCTTTACGCGCTCATGCGCCTACCGACTGCGCCATCCCGTTCGCCTCTTGGGCCCGTCTACCATTCTCATTCAACATTCAACGGGATGGCGCAGTCGGTAGGCGCATGAGCGCGTAAAGCTCAAGGTCCTGGGTTCGAATCCCGGTCCCGTCTCCCATTTTCATTCTACGTAACATGATTAATCTGTTACCTGGCGGTGCGATTCACCGCAATCTAAGAGATTTCTATGTTTGTGAACCAGAAATGGAAAATGATACCCAAATAAAGTACTTCCTAAGGGAGTCGCCTCAGATGAGGAGTTTAGTCTCTACGAGACCACCTCAGAGGTCTTTGGGTTTCACAAGTTGAATGAGAATGGTAGACGGGCCCAAGAGGCGAACGGGATTGCGCAGTCGGTAGCAAACGGAATGTACTATATTTATTCTCAGATTTTATACTCGTGTTCTGCCTTGCCACTTCTAAGATTAACATTTCTAATTCCTTCACTTTCCTCGTGTCTCGTTACGATGTACTTCTCTTATGTTTAATGCCTCCACTTACATTTAAATAAATTATGAAATGGGAACTCGACAAAATGGAACTTGTTTCACACAAATTCACCTCATCAGTATCAGCGTCTCCAGATGAGAACATTTCATTCTCAAATATTCATGTAGTAAGTAGATAGAAATGTGACATGACCAAATGAATTAGACTTCAAGATTTCTAATACAAGATAGTGCTGTTGCAATCATCTGACGCATGTTTAGGTTCCGTGTGCCACTTACCTAGTAATAATCTAATTACTCCTCTTCTATGGTCTAGCATTTCTTCGCATTTCATCTTCGAATTCTATCTTGAATCGTTATGTGATATTGAGATAAAATTCTCCTGAAAATTATTACGACATATTTCTGTTCTAACTAGGATTTCGTGAATTTAGAGACAGAAACATTTCGGTTAAGAGCTAAATCCAAATATTACATGTGATTACAATAATTAGGTTTCGTATCTTTTCTGGGTATTATTGAATGCACTATATGTAGAGAAGGGAATGTGCCGAGCATACAAATCATCTTATTCAGATGGGAATACATAAACTGCTATAAAATGTGCCAGTAAGAAGTAGAATCTTTGTTTAACAAAACAGCACAAGAAAAATGGAACATCTGTGGGAATGTAATTTCCATATGCTTACTGATTTACCTCATGGTTTGGGTGTATGAAAATAAAAATGAGGAGGGGTCCCAAGACCTTGTTTGGCATCACTCTGATAACATTTACGCCCCGCGACAGTGAAGGGCAGAAGCAATCCATTGTGCAAGAAGGGTCGCACGCAGGCACTTGTACCGTGAGGGGAGCTCGCCCTTACGCGACAAGTAAAGGCGGGCGGGGGATGTCGTGGAATGATAAGGGTGAAAAGCGCCGGTGACTGTGAGGAAGGCGGCTAGTGAGACGAGACCGAGCGAAGGATGGCTCATTGGAAACATTCAAGGATGACGTCATCAGGTCACAGAGCCATGCGACGTTCGTGCCCCCGGCACAGGTGTCCGGCACCAATCGCTTGATTGCTGGAGGCTGACGTGAGCGGCGTAGCGATGCAGCCTACATGGACGCACACGAGGGAAAGGTGGTGTGTGAGTTATTTTCAAGACTAATACATTTCTTTGATATAGGGTGAAAAAGGATCGAGTCAAAATCAAAAATAACTAATTTTTACTTTCCGATTATACACAATGTACAAGAGTGTAATTAGTCGAGAAAAAAATTCGAGATTTCGGATCTTTACGAATTGGCTCCAGGAGAGTCTATTTTCAAATTTTGGCAATAATGTCCAATGTTGTGTGAATTTATGTATTGCGAGTGTATGTTAAAAACGTTGTTCCCCTGACATAACTCGGACAAATTAATGCATCGAAACCAAACTTGAGATTTGACTATGAATGCATTGGCAATATAAGTCTATTTTGGGACAGTTCATACTAACTTGATTTACTCACTACGCTTTACTTCCGGTATCTTATAAGTCAAAATTTTGAAAATATTAATATAAGAACAATCAAAATATTAATTTTTATTGTTCAGTTAATTTTACGTACAGATTGCTAAACTGCATTCCCATACGTCGCATCGTTTTGGAGATACAGTGAAATTTAAATAGGGGAAAAACTTACTTTTCAATTGAACATAATATATAAGGGAAATATTGTAATCGGTCAAAAAAAATTCGAGATCTTTTCGAATATTTACGAATTGGCTCAAGGGAAGTCTATTTTCAAATTTTGGGTATGTCCATTTTTGTTATTACAAAATGTTACAATACTTGATTTTAAAGACATTTACTCTTCAACATTTTTAATTAACACTCTGAATTGGAAGAAGATTTTGGAGAAATTTTTTACCCGAGGAGCCTCACTGATCCTGCACCATCATTTATTGTTAATAACTTCCCTCAATTGTTACAGGTGTATAATGTTATGAAATAAATTAATTTCACCAAAATACTTCCGTACTATACGAGTATGTGCGTGAAGACAGACACCACTCGGGGTGAAAGGACACGACAGTTCGCGCCAGCATCGGGCACTTGAACTGGGGTGCAAGGTAGCGACTGTCCGTGCCGATCTCGGGCATTCTACCCCGTGTGTAAGAAGAAGTTGGTGTACCGGGCAGAGGAGACTGTTTGCGACGGCATCGGGCACTCCACTCGTGTGCAAGGAGACTTCAACGTTCTTCAACTTCGCGGCTGCTGGGCTGCTTGTCTTACTCCGAAAATGAAGATTCTGGGATGGAAGAATGTTTTTTTTTTTTTGTTATTGAATTGGATTTAATTCGTTTTGTTTTTGGATAATAAATAATTTGATTGTTGCCACGTGTTCCTGCCTCAGAGACTNTCTTTTTTATATATATATATATATATATATATATATATATATATATATATATATATATATATATATATATATATATATATATATATATATATAGTTATAGTTATAGTGACTTGACAATATATATATAAGTCTAATTTAAAAGAAAATTTACACTTCACCACATCTTTATTAGGCATGTTGAGATAAATTCGATCCAAGTTTTTTCCCTCTTTTCCCTGGGTCGTTCATCGAATAATGGGATTTCTGACGGTGAATTAATGTAATGCCAGGTATAGAACAATACAGATCAAGAAATAAGATACATCATGTTTTAGTAAAAGATAATAAAATTATTGAAACAACTATGCACTTTTACTTCAATACAAGGGGTAATTAATAAGTGATAAATATTTTCTCTCCTTAATAACGTATCTTCAAGTTAGTTCAATGATTAATTGTAACAATGACTGCTCATAAAACATTATTCTACTCTATTCTATTCATTGCTTCATAGAAAATAATTTTATCATGATAATGTTAATGTTCATTAAATGCAAGCAAAAAATATCAAATCGTTATAAACACGGTCTATTTTGTACCTTATTGATAAGTCGTGTTTTGAACTATTAAAAACGTTTTGCGTCACTTGATAACTCGTGTTCCCCATAACTCTGGAAGAGAAAAAATAACAGGTCTCTACACCTCATTCTCTAGACAACAGACATGTTAATAACGCTGCACCCAGAAGAGAACCTTCGCCTGAAACAGCAGAGTCATCTCAACGAACGAGCCACCGTCACTTCAGTTCGGAAAACGCCCTATCTTGAGCCGCTCAGCCTTTCAGTCAACCGTTCTCTTCCGGACGCCCACCCGCTAAGCTCTAACTTGTCAATATTCATTAAATATCGATTCCGTATTGTGCATCGCGCTGCCTCTAATACTTCGTTACGTCAAAAGGGATCTCGAATTTTCAAAAGACGGGTCTCGGTCGAAGGTATGCCGCGGCGATAACTTACGATTTCCGCCGACATCCATGCCGTAGGTTCTTAAAGGGATCTATTCAGAGTGACACAATGTGTCGCTGATTTAGGGACCGACCGGTTGAGGTCAATCGTGCTGGTGCTACAATCATCAAAGGGGTTTGATGTATTTTATCTCTTGATTCCGTCTATATGCGTTTTTTATTTTTCATGATTGGTTACTCAGGGGTTTTGCACGAGATCTGATGCTGAAGTAAATACGTGACTCGACTTTTGTGAACATTCTATGAATCTTATCTAAAATTTTGTGGTATTCATTAATTGGATTTCCTGAACCCACAGACTATCTACTTCTAAATACGTATTCTATTTACGAAGATGATTAAACATGTTTCTAAGTATTAGGATATACATTTTGAGCTGATACTCAGTTTGTCATGTTTTCTCCTTTGTAGCTAAATTTTTTTTAAAAATAATAATTAATATTTCTCAAAAACTAACCAATTTGAATTAGAATGCGATTCAGATTCAATTGTCTTTATTAAGAACAGTTTCCGTTCGTCATTTTCCGAATTTCAGAAAAATGATTTCAGTTTTGAAACAATTACGTCAGACAGTTCTCATACCTAAATTTTGCACCAATAACCAATGTTAATTCAACTTGACAAAATGAAATTTTCGGTGTTTAACTATTTCATTTAATAATTTTGAGTACTTCACTTACCCTCTCTCATTGATTCTTTGGGGAAACACAAATTTTGTGAATTATTGGAGTGTGTGCAATCAAATGAAAAATCTTTTTAACTTCAAAATATGTATTTTATTATTTATTAATTTTATATTAATTATCTTTTCACAGGATTTCTAATAAAATAATCTGATAATGGAATACTTTGTTTGAAGAGGTAATGCCAAGTTAAAAAAGATTTTTTAAATTACAAATATAGTATTTTCGTAAGTTTAAGTAAACACCTGACTTCCTACAATTACCAGGCTGGATCATGCGTTATGTGGCAACAGTGTACCGTAGGCCAGCTTCTTAAATGTACGCTGACTTTATTCAGCTAGTGGATAGCTTACGAATTGTAACGAAGTGCGTCATTGAGGTCATATTACTTCCTTTATCAAATGAAACTGAACTTTACGTAATTATCAGTTCACTGTGGTGTCACGCCCTATTTCATTAGCTACTGTGCTATTGACAACTAAATATATTAATTGTGGGTATTATTTAAACATAACCTTTAATAAATGCATTTTAGAACCAATTTAATATTATAGTAGATTAGCCTATGTTTTATATGTATTTTGTAATGATTTAAAATGTAACTTTTGATTGTTGAAAATTACACAATAACTATTAGTGCTTTCTATTTAATTTTAAGACAGTTTATTTTCAACAAAGATGTGAAAATACTTCATTTGTAATATAAATAAACATAGTTTATATGCATTCAACTAGTTTTTTTTATTGTATCCTTGCCCTCCGCCCGGGTGAGTATTTACTATCTTTCATTAAAAGCAACCGTATTACTAATTTTAATGAATGAACGTATTAGCTAAGATACTTCTTTGGCCGGCGGACCTACGATACGGGGTTGCCAAGTGTTACAGTCCAGCCTGGTAAACACCACATTTAACGGAGATTGCAAAGGTGTGAATTCCACCAGGGTCGTGTGGAATGCACGGTGATAAAGTACGATTGAAAGGCCGCAGACTCATTGGATTCGATAGTTCGATGTACAAAGCGGAGAGGTTATTGGCGTTACAGTTGGAACGTCGAAACGTTATGCTCCCGAAATCGTACACTAAGGAACTTAAGAAGTATAAGAATAAAAGATGTTAAAATTTATTCACCCATGATAATAAAACAGGTGTTTTCTAGGAATACATTATTTTCAGTGAAACTGAAAACTAAACAGGCGTCTAGGTTTTGACAAAATAGAAAACGTGGACTAATTCATTATCCAGAGTTATGTTTAGGTATTCGAGAGGGATTGAATGTTTTTAATATTAGTATTTTACATTCTTCGTGAAATACGTAGTTCGTGGAGCAATATTGGTCTGAGAGACCCGCTTTGAGAGAACCGCTGGTCTGGGGAATTACTGAACGCGTCACTTGCTGACGTATTGCCGTTCCTTGAGAACCCTCAACGTTGTTCCCCTGTCACCGACAGAAAGGTCAGGGACGCAACTCGAGAGGAATGGGATTGGTACGAGAGATGGGCTAGATTTAATTTACGATATACCACCACATCGAAGAACCCAGTGGGTGCACTCCCTTGTCACTGTCACTGCGGAGATTCATTTTGGAAGGGGGAAGGTGAGAGTGTTGTCACTAGCAGTTATCGGATGTTGGTTTAGAGTTAAAGAAAATGGCGGATATAGGTGGGGCAAACATCGTTTTGGACGGGACATTTGCCTTGGATTGACCAGGAAAACCAATGAAACCAAGGGTAGCTGGTCAATGACACTAAGAGGGGAAATTTTACCCCTACAGCACTCCACTGTAATAGAAGTAATAATGAAAAAAATTTTCACGGAAGTATGGATATATTTTCGGGATGATCATATCTGAATTTCTGTATTGACATTGTTTTTACACGAAAATTTGATTCATAATGATTGAAAAAAAGATTCATTTCAAAATTATTCTCTGTTCCCGGGAATATTCGACGTGTAATGATACATTCTAGTCCATGATATTTTACATAGAAGGTTGTGTCGATTATCGAGTATTATTATTATGGATACTCAAAGACAGGAAAAAGTTTATTGTGAAATAGTTTCGAATTAACTTACTTTTTAATTTTATGTCTTCCTTTCTGATGCGCGTGTTTCAGTCTTTCCCTCCTAACCACATGGTTTGGGCGAAGGTATTGGGGAGGAGATATAATGCGTTGCCGGATGAGCATTTAAAAACGTTTTAAAGGTGAGCTTCAATAGTCCCTTGTTGCATTGAGAGTAATATGATGTTCAACTCCGACAAGTACAGTGGCCTAAATGACATCTGACAGACAACCAAAATCCAATTTATAAAATAAATTTAAACTGCCCTGTTATTCATTCAACGTGTCAGAGCATTTATTGACTACTAAAGCAATTGGACAGAACGCATCGGATAATTTGATTTACACGAGTTTCCTCCCTGAAAATAAATTCTTGTTGATTAATAATTACGAGCGTTTTTTGAAAATTCTGTTACTTTTTATTCCTCACAATCCTTGTTTTAATTATCGCTGAAGAATCAACTGTTATTTGACAAGAAAATTTTCAAAAGGTCGATTTGAAGTAATTTGAAATAACCGAAAAAATAAATAAAAGGGAGTTAAATATTTAATTTTACAAATTCTTCAAGTGAAACACCAACAGCTTACAATAATACTTAAAAAACTAAAAAGTAATATTTCGTGTTCAAAGTAATGCATTCAAAGTAATTACCAAAAGAAACATAAATCAGATGGTGAAAGCAATGGGTCTTTTTTCATTATGGACCTCGCGAAGGTGAGTTCTTGTGCGAAATCTAATAACAGTTTCCTGAAATACAGAAATCAGCTAAAATCTTAAAAGTGTTTTTCATTTTTACTCCATGTCAATGGTTTTATCAATCGTGCTGATCGTTTTAGAACTTGTAGTCTTGCAATATTAGATAAGCTTTGATTATTCCTATTAAAGAAATAGTAGTTGTAATTGTTTTGAAAATTCTGGATTTGTAGTGAGATATTGTATTTATAGTGGAAGGAAAGTAGATTATTCATCGACATGATAATTGGTTAACATTTGTTAATTTATCAAAACATTTTTTGGGTAAAAAATATTTAACATAGAAGGATTGAGTATGTTTTATAGTATATTATTCCCTGAATTATTCGTAAAACTCAGGAATAAATTCTTCGAAATTTTCATTGGTTATATATTTATAGATCGCTTTTTATGTCCATACAGATAAAAATGCTAGAAGAGTACTCAGTGTTGTTACAATTGAGAAATACTTTTCTTGTTTTTTATATTATTTTTTTAATAGTAATGTTGGTAGTATATACAATTTTTAGTCGACAGGTACACTGTGTTGCCTGTTCTGAGGAGACGTACCGGCATTGCAATACATAATTTTACAATTCTACGTCCGCAGTCATAAAACCATATTCCTGAAACCCGTCCCAGTTAATGTGGTGAATATATTACTAACGTAAGAATAAAGCAACATATAAAAATGTATTTGATATTAATGTGAGAAAGAATGACCATTCGAGAATACTAGTATAAACCCTTTATTGTAAAATAAATGTTACAGTTTGTTCGTATTATCACAATTACCGTCGTGAGTTGGACCTAATCGCTGAACAATTGTTTTATATTTCAAATACGAACCCGGAAACACCACTATAACTATTTCATCGGAATAATAATGTGACTGATATTAGTTCACAAAAAATATTTAAGTTGTTCTACTCATGCAAATCATATATTAATATCACTCACATTCTACCCAATGGTATTAAGAAAAGAAACGTAACTCACCATTTGGGAGGAATTTTTCGGCTTTCTGAGGATATCCGGAACTTTCTGACTTGCTGTAAAAGAGAAAAAGTTTAAAATGAATGACATAAGAACATATAACCAACACGTGAACTTCAAAATGAACAAAAATAGCATGAGAAAATAACCCAAAATTCACGGATAGAAATTAAATATTTTTATTTGTTTCAACATTTTCTAATTATCTTATTTTTAATTGTTATGGCATGGTAGCAAATCGACGACTCAAATTACAAAAATTCTTGGGATGCTTTGAAAAGGGGGGTTCACAAATTGAAGATGGATGAGAGAAGCAAACCACATAAAATGTACAGACTTGCGGCTAAAGAATAGTGTGAAAGTCGAGGAGTCAAACAGCGTGAGATTATCGACGCCAACTCACGATGTAGACACGTGGACGTTTTCCTCATGTACGCAGAATCTTAGTAAGTTTACATTTTGGTGCGGTCACCTACATGAGCAGATTCGTAGAACCCGTAGCTATTGATATGGCAACTGTAAAGAACAGATGACATAATCTCTATACTTTGACAGCAAATAAGCTGTCTGAAAGCTTTTCCACCGGACATAGCTACATCTGTCTGGAATGGGTCTAGGTACGCTAGACCACCCCCCGCAACAGACATGTGACAACGCCGCGCTCTTTCCATTGGTTACATCTCGTTAATATTATTTCGTTGCGAGGACTATGAATAATTCTCTTGCCGTGTAACTTATTTTCTCAAAAAATTCAATATAAAAAATTTAACTGATTATGAAATATTCTGTAGCATACGTACTTGAAAAATCTTCTAGGATTCCCGAGGCATTACATCACCTACGTACATTATTTTATCCCATCACCTTCCCCCAGTAGATGTCACAAGACGTCCTCACTATACACACGCCGAGTCGCCTCTCGATGATCAACCGTGCGATTACAGCGCATCGGGGTCGCATTCTAGAATTCACTTTAAAAGTAATAATTGTTATGGAAATGCAGAGCGTCGGTTGTCCTCGTGACAAATGCTCTCCTCCACAGGGCGCTTTCAAAACGAACGGGTGCAGCGCTGCAGTGGCGGAGGTGGTGGAAAAATGAACGACGAACCTTCCGTTCTTTCCACGAAGACGCGTTGTCGTCGCGTGACAATTGAAGGCCGACACGCCTCACAAGAAGGAGAGTAACGCTGGCGGGGACGCTAGTTGTCGCTAGAAGGTGGAAGAATTTGGTCGTGGCAGGGTCGAACTGAAAAGGGATGGTGAGTGGAATACTAAGACCTAACCACAGGTCTTTTAAGCTACATGGGGAGATAATTTTCGTTTTTTTGTCGAAAAGAAGAATCAATTCAAGATGGGGAAAAAGAAAATTATGCATTTATCTGAAGATTACAAATAGTGAGTGGACCTTGTCGTGAATAGACTATTCAACTAATTTCAAATCGACTTTAAAGCCACCACCCAGAAGTTTCTATTGTATAATTTTTTTTATCTTGTTATCCAACCTTTCACCTAAGGTTTGATGTATGTGTATTTACGTGTATGAGATTCATTAATTTCAATTGAAAGTTCTCTCTTTCAAACTTTCTACGATACATTTCTTCAACTTATAATAAACACCACTAAGCTCGCCAATCCCGAGCCTGCACATCTGTTCCGAAACAAGTTGTAGCATGCCAGTTTTTCACATTAACTAAAATGAATGGAACTTTTGCTTACAACCATCAAATTGAAAAAAACTAATTAAATAACAACGTTAAATTACTGTTGCTCAATTAAATTTTTCTCCAGATTGAGAGAATATGTCTTTTAATAATTTTCTCGTCGTGTAATCAAGACTTGGTGTTGAATTTCGATACGTATGTACGCTGGCGAAGGTATTGCAAATTAACAAATGGATTATTCCAATAATTTTTACTGGTAAATTTTTCTTATAAAATTGATAAAATGTCTTTTCTCACTTCAGTGAATACAAAATATGTCCTTAAATTATACTAGAAATGTTATAAAAACGTATATTACCAGAAATGTTCTCATGATTAAAGTAAGTTGTCCGATAAGTTTTCATACTTTACAACAATCCATATATTTTAACGTAAGTGTTCTATGTTCCATGTGTCCAGGTGTCTGGAGTTTCTTAAACGCTTATCTAATAAGGTAGAGGCGAAGATTCACTAACCTCGCCACGTTCTGTTTTGAAATCCTTCTGCTGCGGTGTTCTGTGTTAAATAACGAAGGTACTGAGTTCATAAAATCAATCTTGCCAAATCTTTCGGTCAATATATTAGAGCCCATTTTGCGAAACATTAAATGAAGTGTACATATATTCATTAAAAATTATGAAACATTTTCCTTTTCCTCAATATGTGTGTGTCTAGTGATTGCTATAGACGCTCTAATTACCACATATAAGAGATGTACTCTATGGATGTGAGTGCCCTAGAATTGGATGTCAGATTGAAATTCAGAGGAAGGTAAGGTTTTCTCCAAAACTTTGAATATGATATCCCAACTTTTACACTTCGGATACTATAAGGTTGGGATGTAACATGTTAAGTTTGGGATGTCATAACCAAAGGTTTGGAGAAATCCTTTCCTCCCTCTGAATTTGGATCTCGCATCCATTTCGGTGTATGTCCAGGGAGCGGGAAGGTTTAAGTACAAAAATAAAATTTCAAGGTGCCAATCACCTAAACTTTAGCTCTTTAAAAACTTGGTAATTGTGGAGCGTTAGCAACATTATCAAAGAATGATAAATTAAAAGACGTTTCTATGTTCCTTATTGTTTTATTGTTAGAAAGCTTTTTCGGCTGCATAGCAACCATCGTCAGTAACACACACTGAAAAATATATATGTACATGAAATGACAATAATAAAAACATAACATGAAAGTATTACAATAATTGAGTAAAACAGTATCGAAAGAAGTGTAAGTTTTGATGTTGTAGAAATAAAGAAAACAATGAAAAACATATTAAAACATTTTTAAAACATATATGAGACCTTCATCATTGTTCATCATCAAAACTATTTGCGACGTTGGATGAATTGCCAAAATCGACACTGTCTGCTTAAAATACATTCAGTTCATCATTCCCTGTAAATTATGTTCTATTGGTAAATCATCCATTTTCTACCCTAAAATAGCTCTGTTTATTTCTGTTTTGAAGCCAAGTTGTAGGCTTCATAATTTCGAGTGAATACCTGAATAAAAAATATCCCATGATCCAATTTTGACTAAAGTGCGCGGAAGTGAAAACACGAAGGTACACTAGGTGCATCACTCGCGAAGGTTGTACCTACCCTTGTTCTCAGCGCTTCCGCCCCTTCACTGTGGATGCCCTCAGGAATGCGATCTAGGGACGGGGAACGCGGAGCGTGCGATATGCGCAGACATTCGTCCGCGAGGGAGAACCAAGTAAATTGACTCTTCGACAGCTGTGCTCCGACTCAATAAGCGTTGTGCGATTGTCAAAGCCTTTCAGGGGAAGAATATGGAAAAGTCTGGCTTTTGTTCACTGGCCTCTTCCTCGTGTTTGATGGAATTTTAGTGTAAGTAAGTTATTCCCCTGTTGAGCTTTACAGTTTCATTGCAGTGAAATGTACCATAAAATAATAGAATTACGTGGTACGAAGAAAATGTTATTCAAGACAAGCTATTTTCAAAAGGTTTATTAAATTAAATTGTATAGAGAGAATATTTTATAAAAAGAATAGGACATTTCTCACTACAACTGATAAAGTGTAATATGAACATGTAGTTATTGTAATCTATTTTGGTTTAAAATAACAAATTTGAAATAAAGAAGTCAAATAACAATGAGGATATATCATAAAAATCCAACGGGTTCCCTTAAGGCTCATTTACGCGGGGAAAGCTGCGAGACAGGTTAGCTGCCCCGTGTAAACGGAACATGCCTCAAAATTGAAGTAAGTTGCCTGTAATTTCACCAGGCAGGTTACTTGCCTCTGAGAGTACATTTGAGGCAATAAGATAACCAGCCTCCTTCAACTCTCCAAGCAGCATGTGAGGTTAGGTGCATAATTGTTCGAGTGAGTTTCGTTACTAATTTGTGTTATTAATTTTCTTTCAATCTCAATTTTTTTCAATTTCTTATGTTTTGATCAGCCAATGAACTACAGTGCTCATGTTCAGAGTGTGAATTCCGTATTAGTGGTTCTTCATAGTATAGTATCATTTTGGATATAATTTTAATGCAACTTTTAATTTTCTAAAATATCAGAAAAAATATTTAATTATTGCTTGATTGCGACGACGGTTTCTTCTTTACTAACTCGTCCAGAAGCAGTTCACATGATTCGCGGGTTATGCTGCCAAGCAGGTTACTTGCCCCGTGTAAACAGATTTCGTAGGTAGGTAACCTTTAACTGAAAACAGAAACTCTTGTTAAATTCTTTAAGCAAGTTATAAAGTGAAAGCATTCCTTAGACATGCACATAACGTTTGTCAGAAGAACGAATACATATTATTATTGAATATTATTATTAAACATTATAGTATGTTTAATACTGTCGTTGAATATGTAATATACTTATGTAATTAAAATGTAATCTGAAGTTAGGTATTGTTTCTAGTTTTGGATTACTATTTAGTGACTGTACAACAGAAAAGAATACTTACCATAATAAGTGCGAAATTATTTATTTTTACTGTCGTAGATAAGTATTTTTTTGGTTGAAAATTTAGGGAAAAACTTGTTTTTGGTTTTTAATCACTTTGTCTTCTAGTAATTTTAAAATTTATTATACCATTAGATTGTGAAAAGAAATCCTGTAAATGGCTTTACAATGCTTAAGTTACTCTTCCTGCAAATTTATAACCTAATTTGTCACCTTCCTGATGATGGCTGCTGTCAATATAGGTTACACAAATTTTAAATCATTGGTTGTAAATTCTAAGATGAAATGTTTATGAATATATTCTTCTCAAAGTAATATTGCAGAATAACATTCACAATTTTTCGTAGTAGTATATCCGGAGAAAAATGATAACTCATTCTTTCTTGTTGAGAAGTAACTGGAATACTTCTGCCCTCTAATTACAAATTTCTTTAGAAAATTTATTTCAAAAATCTTTAACTATTTAGATAGAATAATCTCTACATGAAATTTAAATGGGCTAATAAAAAACAGATCATTGGTGTAAATATACGAAATCTCCAGTGAGTTGTTCGCTCGTGTACCGTAATACCTGCATTACTCCAGTCACTTTCCTCTGTATCCTGTTGCCCTGAACAAATGAATGACGCCGCAGCGTCACGTACGCCCTCGCTCACGTCATTTGACGAGCGGAACGCTGCGCCAACAGAAGAGGGTCACTGCACCTTCTGACTCATTATGCACACATTGCAATGTTTGTGTTCACCTCCACCGTCAACTTCGCATACGTCATCGTTCGTCTCATGGTACGTACGTACAACTATCACTGCTATGAAGAATCAGTGACGTATTTTCTACCGTTAGAAGACTGAACTCTTCATACACTAACTGAACCCCGCATGATAAGAAATAAGTGAAGGACTGGGAAAACATAATTACTACAATAGAATCGACCACATATACAGAATTAAAAGTAGAGAACAGAAAAAAGAACTGGTGTTGGAAAATACTTGTTTGTGAACAGAATTTTGGATTGGAATAAATTGCCGGTCGTAACCTTTCCTAACACTGTTCGGGGGTTTCAAGTAAAATCTTGATTCATTACGAATATTGTGGGTAACTAAATAGCGAATCAGTACTGCGAACAAAGTGTTGGAGTTGAAATCAATTTAATTAAGTGCTTTAATCTATGCGTTTAATTAAGTATTATAAATTAAGTATTTGTGTACATAATTATTTATTTTTTGTGTTTAATTAAGTATTTAATTTTTTCTGTTGAAGTATTAAGTATTGTGTTGAAGTATTGTGTATACACTTGTAACAACTGCCACCGAGCAATCCTCAATTGCAGGTTAAATAAATATTATTTCTTTCGTTTGTGTTCATCGATTCACGTAAATGAGGAAGACTCCTTTGAAAATATCTAAAGAAATTCACTTAAATATTTATATTTACATGATAGTCCATTATTAAAGTAAAACGAAGCCTCAAAAATAACTATTCCATAATTGCCTCTCGAAGTGCGGAATAGTTTACTCTGCTTTACTCGGTACTAACTTGTAACGGAAAAAGTGAACTGCTCAACAGCACTGCCGCCTTTCATGTCTCAAATGTTGAGAGGTACGCCAGACAGTGGCACATGATAGTGAATTGTTTTCAGGACCATCATTACCACGAAGCCAGTCCCTATCTTTCAGGTGGCGTAAGCTAATTTACAAGAACTTCCAGTTTTACATTGGACATTAAAATTGAAATATTTTTTTCCAGCTAATATTACAAATGGAAAAAAAAACTAATATACATGGAAAAAGTATATTACAAATGAAAAAAAAAAACGTTTCCAACTAATAATACGTTTGAGTTACATTACAAGTGGAAAAAAGATCATGATGAAATTTGTTCTCCGTAAGCATTTGAGTTCTGCACATTTTAGGTATATTGTGAAGTGTATGTTTCTCAGAACAAAGATTAGGAAAATATTTATATTTTTAAAATTTGGTGGACCTAGAATTCCAATAGACGTTGTAAAACATTTACACCCAGTTATATTCATCATTCATTCGTGACCATTCTTCCGTTTCTAGCGATATCGTTTGTGAAAACTAAAATAAAACATTTACAGGTGAGGTACACATATTTGACTTGAATGTATATTTTCGGGTTTTAATTCCCAGATCTTGGTTTCTGAGAGATAGTATTTTTGAATAATATTACAATTTTCTCATAGCATTATTTTGTCGAAATTCGTATCAGCGAACCCAAATCAAACCCGACCAAATATGAACAATACCGTTTAGCCGTCCATTCTTCTGTATCGTGGTCTCGCAATGAGTTTGCGTGGTAGTAAGCATTGAATGGGAACAGTTCTATTGTGTAGCTACAGCCACCCTGCATGTGCGTTATGTAACCGCGTTGTAAATACGGTTGAGAGAACGCACGTGCAACGCCATTCAGTGCCCTCCCTGCAGGACTGCGTGCTGTGTAGTGCCCCTGTAGCACTGCTATTGTAGTGGCCGTACACGAGAAGTCGTGATGCTTAATTTGATGGGCGCTCTGATGATACGTGTGGATACGCTGCTCCCCGCCTCTGGTGGTGTATCGAACTCTAACATTTTTCTTCTCACACTGATAATGATAAATCTAGATCTCCTTTCCAGATAGAATGCTATAATATAGGTTTTCAGTTACACACGTAAAATATTTACTACAAGAAAAAACAAACATTCAATAATTATTCCAAAATATTAGTAATGATAAAACTATTTCTAGTCTCTCTACAACGTTTGGAAACTCGCTCACTACCAACCATTCTTTCGCCGCGAGTACTGTACTTAGAAAATATCAGCGTGAATCATTTACTCTATATGAGAGCAATGAAAGCGAAATTCGTGCAACAAGTAAAGCAGAAAAATAAATCGACCTACTGTACTGTAATTCTCTGGAGACATCAAAAAAATGTCTCTTATTCGATATGATACCACAATATATTTCCTTCCTCTTGAAGCTATACTAGCTTTAATGCCAGAATGATTTTTTTTAAGTTGGAGTAATAAAAAGAAATAAGCAATTGTAAGATTTAAAGAACATTTTTAACGAGTACTCTTTTGTAATTTCACTCAAATAAAAAACTTGAACTTTCTCCAGTAATTTCATTTATCATATTGAATATATAATTTATTTTATGATATAGAATAAATTGAATAAGTGAACAAAATTTATAATTATTCGCTGCAAAACTAAGACCTACATCTGCTCTTACATTTCACCACTTATGGAAAACGTTTTTCTATTTAATATGAATATTTTAATTCACATGCGCATCCAGTGATGCAATTATTTAGCTGTAACCATTTTGACTCCTCTATTTTATTTAGTTTGAGAGATAAGTTATTGAATCATAATTTCGCATACAACTGTTGCGAAATTACTATTAAAATATCACAATGTATTATTATTATTCCCCTATTTCGGATGACATGAAAAACTGTCACGATTCTCTTCTATGGAGCATCAACATCCCCCTCGATCTCGTAAGCTATGTCATGTGTCAGTTAACTGCTTTGATCACCATATTAGGCATAAGTCAAATTATTACGATGAATGCGTCAATTAACATTTTAATAGTGCGTTAGAGAACTACTGCAAGCGATGCTTTGGCAGAGGAGGGAAAGCATTGCATCTTAACCCACATAATTACAAGAAGCATCTCCCGTTATTAGAAATGGCTCCCTGGTAGCCGCTCATTGAAAAAGGAAGGGAATCGTACTTCAATTAAATTTAGCAGATCTTCAAAGAAAACGCTATAATGTAGAAAAACCTCATTTGATTTAAATGGTTCTGATTTATTAAAATTTGATTCGTGGAGATGAAGGTAAAAATCTTAATAAATAATAATAATAATAATAATAATAATACAACCGAAGAAAAGTAGACTACTTTGTTCATGTTATTTCTTTAAAAATGTATAGGGAGAAACAGGACATGTTTCGTTATTCAGTTTTTTCGTCCGCAAAACGTCGTTAAGTAATTTTTATTTATTTATCTTATATGTAATGGACGTTAATAGTAGAATTTTCTTTGTTTCTTCTTATTAACTATTATTTTTTGCTGCAATACAATAGTTTGCTTGTTTCTAACCAAGTTTCACTTTCCTTAACAAACCTACAAAACAGTCACAGACCATAGCAATATATCTTCAAATATTTGTAAGTCAGTTAAAATTTCTGGTCAGGTTAAGAAGAACGATTTACGGTTGTATATTTTGTGACCTCACTTAATATCTCATTCCGAAGCACAGGACACGATCTTAACCTTGGAAAAAGGTTTACATTCGAGTCGCGCGTTCAAAGCAAGTCGTAGGCCTACTGCTTTGTAATCAATGTTCATCATTGAATATCTAAGAAAAATGTTAAAAATGTTTATTAGATCGAATATTTAAAATTTTTCATCAAAGCTCTTCAAAAAATCAATACCTACTGGAAGGTAGTTTATTCAAAAGAAAGCAAGTAATGTTTCTTACTATGCGAAAAACCTCTACAATTTTAAATGCAAGTACTTGATCGCGCAATTACTTATTATTCGTTATATCCTTATACTTTGAGAAAGTATCCTCAAAGATATTTAGGAGAACTTACGGTATCCTTCTGACACTAATCGAATACCAAAGAGAATAATAATATTTGCATCGTCCTTTCTAGGGTCTTAAGTTGATCTATTAAACAAACCAAATATTATATCTTATAGACAGCATTATAAAAATACAATATTCATGGAAGTATGGTAGTATTTGTGACAGTCGAAATTAAAAATATCTTTTCATAAGAAACTAGCAGAACAACCCAGTGTTGCCCGGAATTTGAAAACAAACGTAAAACTATCATTAATGGACGTTACATATTTTAAAACAATTCACAAATAAAACATAAGAAAATATAATTTATTTGCAATGTTAAACAAACATTAAAAATTATTTCAACATTCAAAGAATAATTGGTACAGAAAATTATGAATTTTATCTTACAAAGTGTATTAAAACACGTTTCAACAGGTGTGGATATTTTAGCTGATGTTGCCTGGGGTCTAATATAATATTCTAAATGTATATGATAGTATCCATATTTCTCTGAATTCTTCGTTTTTTATTTCGCTTTTAGGTTATGTGCTTGACACCAATGTTTTTCACAGCCTTTAAATATTTTGAGTTAGGCCGTACTATTTCATTTCACTCGTTTTCCCTCGTTCCAGGAGACGCCGATGGAGGACAACGTCTTTGTAGATTTTATGAATGGGGAATTAGAATGTGCCCCTCCTGACGCACCTCTCCGAGGTAGGTGATATGTAAGGACATGGGAAATGTGATAGCGAATACGCCGAAAAAAAACTGTTCTAGACCACCTCTTCAAGTTCTACTTGGAGTTTGACCCACCGCCAATAGAGGAAGAATGTGAGTGTAACCACAATACAACGAATCATTCCGTTTTTCGTTGAAATGTGATGAACAAACACAACCACGGGCAACCACACACGAATTTTATTATTCGATTTGTTTCTCGCTCTTTGCATTCAGTTTTGTTTTATAAATAAAGAATTAAACTCATACAGAAAGGTTTAAAAATGGTTCCCGATTTTCATGAATTAAACCCTGAAGAGCCTAGTAAATGTATATTAATTTTTGGACAACACAACAATATCGTGCACAAACCAAACTAAACATTGAAATTATGTTGACATAGAAGCCTATTCGCCAACAGTTCGTGACGTAATAGTTTTTATCCTGTACGCCATTTCACGTTTCTAAAATTTTATTTTCCCATTGAGCATATTTTACTAAAAAGTTCCCTGAAGATGTTACTCATACTCCATGTTAGCTGAAAAGTAATTCTTTTCGGAAGACTGTAATAATCGAATAAACGATTGAAAATGAAGATTTAATTTGTTTGATATGATTTTTGTTTCACTCAAACAGCACATGGAGGCTCTACTAATGCATTCAAGCGATGAAATTCAAGGACGTTGTCTATTAATGGTTAATAACGTATGACACAATAATTTATTAATGGTTAAAATCTTTTAAAGTTATTTTATCGGAGAAATATAAGTGATAGTTTTGTGTATTTCCAATTCCACGGAAGGAAAAAAGAAAATTGAAGAAGTTTTTAATCTTCCTGAAACAAGAGCTCTGTTATCACACCTCTCTCCCTACTTACAAATTGAGAGAAGTTAGAAAATGAGGTGAAACAACAGCAAAAAAGTCATTTTGCGAACAAATTCGCAAGGTTCGTATTTCCCAGAGGTTCGTACAAGGTCCCCTTGTATTTCCCAGAGGGCGGAAAGTTTATAGAAATCAAAGTACAATGTGTCTAAGTCATATACAAGTCAATTTCATTCTATCGTTAAGTATCAATGTAGTTTTTATTCGTTCCAACGCTCAGAAGTTTATGATCTTTTAAGTTTGGTTCGCAAGTTTCTCGTTTTTACTTCCATTCGATATAGTACGTGCGTCATAACTTTTATGTCTTCTTTAAATTAAAATCTAATTAATTATTTTACTTTTCCACCAAGTCCGGTGCAGAAATTAACTGTGTACACAACAACTGGATATTGTACTAATTTCTTTTGAACCGACGACGACTCAGAAATTTGGAGGTATTTAACGAATACATCGCTTCAGTATGCTTTCCCCTTCGAATTCATTATTTGCCAATCGTATCGTTCCGCACAAAGTATTTGCAACGTCTTTGTTCAAACTTAATTAAAACGTCGTAACGTGACTTTAAATTTTAATACTTCAAAGTTATCTCACAACAATTCATCAACTTTCTGCCACCATAAAAACTTAACCTGGAATTTGTCTTTTGGAACTGATACAAGTCTCAGAACAAAGAGGCAATACTCCGCACCCCAGCTGCTACGCAAAGGGGAGCGAAATCGCAAAAACAAGGAACACGTTGTCCCCGTCTATGGAATATTTCACAGCCCCTGCCAACACAGACGGAGTTTCCGTCTTCAGTGCTTTGTCTCCTACTTCACCCGATGATGTCCAGCACCTACATTGCCCGCCCGGATTCTTTTCTCATACAATTATGTGCCATCAATTTTTTTCTTACTTCTCTTAATCTCTTTTATTTTTTGCCTCTAATATTTTAATTCAATATGCTCTCAGCCGTACTTGTTTTGTCTGAATTATTTTACTTAATTACATTCAAATCGCATTACAGTTTTACACTTCCAATTTTTGAAATTTATTTATTTTATGCTTTTTGGCGAGGTTCAGGCCACGAGGCCTGCTCTTCCACCTAACAGTTGGACTTGGGTAAGGGAATTGTGAAGGAGAGATGTTGGCTTGACAGGGAACTTACGGTACCGAACCGACATTTATCTGGAATAGGTGAGGGACACCCCAGCTGAAAACCTCACCGAGCAGAGTGAACCCACGCTCTACCGCTCAGCAGAATCATGGAAGCGAAGATACTAGACCGCCGCTGTAGAAATCAATATACCCTATGTACTTTGAACGTACTTCGTTTTTTGACAGTACTAAGTATTTTATGTTTTTATTAATTCGAACTATTAGTTGTCAAGTTACTCTCAACTGAACAATATCATGTTTAAAATTTAAGGATATCATATCTTGAGTTTAGGTCACAATAAATACATCATTCATCAGATCGGCAACGTTTCGTCTTTTATTAAGCCATCTTCGGGGTTATACATACATTAATATATACATACAAGGATTTCTTAAAAGACTGTTTTAAATCTATTTATTTTACGGATGTTTTAATGCAGGTAAACCTGTTCCACATCAGTAATAAATAATTTAACGACTAATTTTTATTTATTGTTTACATCGCCAGAAAATAACAAATTTTGCAGGTAGACCTAAAAGCATAAATCCTCTATTAATAAAAAAAGTGAACAGAACTGAAATGAGATTTTCCCATGACCATTCCATCCTTAACCTACCTTCTTCTTAAAAAATACTTTTCCCATTTATCATTGTATTTCTTCCTATCCTTTTCTTCCTTATCCCAACTCGACCATTCAATGTAACATTCTTAGAAATACCAATACTCAGCTTTTCCTTCTTTTTCTTTTTAAAATAATACACCATATACGTAACCAAAAGTTTTTCACTCTTTCAATCTAATTCCCTAATTACGTATTTCTCTTAATTAGTTCACAAATTCTACAAATTTTTAAAATCTGTACTTGTTATCTATTAGTCTTCTGTTATCTTCAAAAGTAAATTCTCCTATCATTCTTAAATATCGCAAATATTAACATCTCTCGCCTCCATGCAATGTCCCACTTAAAATCCACGTACAGATTAAATTTTCTATTAATTTATATTTAGCCGAATATGTATTAGAACTACCATGAGATGGCAGAAACTCCATAGTTATTTTGTCGGTGAGAACTATGTCTTGATTTTCCCCCCCCACAAATTGAATATTTGATGTACATGTCAACTTTCCATCGGGTACTGTACCTCGCTTTATCTATCAGCAGAGTGGTAACTTGGTCAATAATTTTTGTTTCAATTTTTTCATTTTCTTATGTATAATTTCGGAACCAAAATTTATGTTTTTTCTCGACTAATATTGAACGGAACCTGCTACCGCCAAATAGAATTTCTCCAAAACATGACGAAAACCATTGCAACACTTTCACCCCACCTTCCCACCGCCGCCGTCGCCTCATCGGCCGCCACCACCTCCACCGCTGCGCACAAAGCGCTACCCTCAGGGTGTGGGAGCAATTACGCAGCCCAATCGTGACCGAAAGCGTTTGAAGTTATCGCCGGCTTTATAAATCAACGCGTCGGAGCAAATGCGCGCGCCACCCGCTTCCGTCCTCTCTCCGCCTCCCTCCCATCGTTTCTTTCTCCCCTTCACCTCGTCCTCCCATCCCGAAAGGCGCGTGTGCGAACTCTCCTGAGCGGCTGAGCGCGCAAAGCACGAAAAGTGGCTCCTTGTTCGATTCGCTACTTTTTTATGCGTTACTTTTTTTCACCGATAATGTTCCGGAAACTCGCCTTTGATGTAGGGACAGCATTCTTCCCTATGTTACAGCGCAGCGAGGAAGAACTGAAGCAAGCTTACGGTGATACCTGAATAAACCTGTGCTAGAGAAAGCAAAGGGGTGTAGAGGCTCAAGAGATGAATAAGGTCGTCCGTTCAAAGACAAGAAGACTCGAGAGAGGAATGACTTTTTTTAGAGGAGTCGCTGAAAGTAGTGATGCAAAGTACGTGAAAGGGGTTACCATGCGTTGGAAAGCCAAACATGTATCACGGTGACACTCACTTGCACACTGACTGACATGAATTATCAGGAGCTTTTTACAAAAATTTATGAAATCACCACTAATAGATGAATACACGTGTGTCATAATGCAAGGTTATTTGTTATTACAAGGGAAGCATAATAAGGAATTCTAATATGAATACTCCAGGCGTGTCCAACAAATAAATAGTCATTGATAAAAATAAGTAATTTGTCCAATCCAGAGGTCGTAGTTTTATGAATTTACTATGACATAAATAATTCTGCATATTGCAGTATTCTACATTACCAGTACAAATATTGTAAATGAAGGACTTAACTTCTAACCCTGGTCCTGTGGGGCAAACTATACGAGTAGAAATTTAGGGCCTTTCATTAAGAATGAAAGAGTTGCAAACAAATATTTTGAAACTGGGTAGGGCAACTCAACCTCCTTCAGCGTAACGAAAGAAAATGACACGTATTCCTCTATGATATGTTTTTTATCTCATCAATAAATGATTCCAAGAACACTTTCTCCTTTGCCATATCAAGGAAAGGGACTAAGGAGCTAATGAATATTACATACCAATACTACAATACCTGGAGCATTTATGAGTTACAATTTAATTAGAAAAGAATATTTGCACAAAAATCATAAGATGCGGGTTCTCAGATAATTTAATAGTCAAGATATAATGGACTATGTAAACAGTGTGTACAGAACATGATATTTTTAAATAGTACAATTATTGAAAAGTTATATTTCTAAAAGTATAATTATTATTTTTAATGATTTTAATTCAATAAATATAATAATATATAATTAAGAAATAATATTTTTTACAAATATTTAATTTTTAAATTATAGAAAATTCAAGTCAAGAGATAAGAGAGAGGTCCCTGTAGCTGAGGAAACATATCAGGACGACAAACAATAGTCGTGAACAGACGCGGAAGGACGTCGTGTAGATAAAGCATCTTTCCGATGAAGGAACAATATCGAGATCAAGGAAGTGACCGATAAATTGATTGGGGACCTGATAATCCTATAGGGACGTGCGTGGAGCCGACGGCGATCGTTACGAACCATTAGGACTGTGAAGCATGACGTGAACACGCATTCTCACAATTAATCCTCGACCGAGGAGTAATGGATGCTCCACTCACTCACTTAACCAACAAGAGAGCGCCATCTGCTACTTTGCAATTTCCTTCTCAATACGCTGCGCTAGATTCATCATATTTCATGATGAAACTCATCCGCATGATCAGTACAAAATATTTAGTTGTAGGGAAGACCGGGGATGATTGGCGCATTTTTCTCGTTTATTTTTCTTTACTGAAATGTATTACGAAACTTGCACCAATAATAGTCTTGGTACCACGTATTGCAATTTTTATACAAATACACCCGTACATTTTTCTTTTTTCTCTTCAATTATCACTTTTATTCAAAAATATTTTTATATAACCGTGACCAAGAGCTAACCTGTCTCATTAGCGAAATAGGGTGGCGTACTGGCTGGGGTAGGACCTAGATGAGCTGGGAGCACTTGTACCCGGTATCCACGTTCTTACGTGTCGGATGCCAATTCTAACTCCCATTTCCGAGTACGTCCTGCTATGGCCGCACTTGTGCAATCTTTTTTTAAAATTTACAAATAATAGTTGAATATACATCGCACAGTTATATAGCTCTATCAGATGTTGGATGGTTACGCATACACAATAAAAGACTACAACAACTATTAAGACATAAGACACAAGATTGGGGAAACTCATTGAGCACCATCTAAGAATTTCCTAATTTGATGAGTTAAATCTCAGAGTGATCTATTAAATATAAATGAAGAGTGTAACGGTTGCGTATTCTGGTAGTGAGGGGACTTACTTTGCCGATGTGGAAGTGGGCAGCGCCTGGGATTTTTGGAAGAGAAAAAAAGAAATCATGTGATATTGAGTGAATATAGTCTTGAATGATTTGTGCTGTCTACATCACTAATCTCTTTAACTCCCAAAGCACATACACTACATCCACCTGGCCTGTTCCGGGGAACCTGCGTCACATTCCCATCACATAACTTATACCCTGCATCCAGATCCAGGTTCACCGAAGCAAGTCAGATGAATGTTGTAGATGTGCTTTGGGAATCGAGGCGGTTGGTGCAATGGACAGGACAACTGCAGCAGGAAGGTCCCGGGTTCGCGTCTCGCTCCGTCGCAATTTTCACCTGGCCGTTAACGATCCACACACTCCTCCACGATTAGTTGTGTTTTGTCCTCCACTTAGAAATTTTGTTATATTAGTTTAATTTTAATGCAAGCAATTTAATGAAGGGTTCGGTATCGTTATATTTCTCATGAATAAATCATCGTTCAATCCACCCTCTATGACCCAAAAAGTATTCATTACTACTTCAAGGTAAACGATTCTCCAAAGCGTGGTGATGAGAACAGCAGCATTAAAATATATTCATAGACTACATTTTACAAAATGAAAACGTTTAATTTTACTTCTTTCGCCTCCCGTAACGACATCAGGATGCGTCAATTGACCTTTCTTGATTATCTCTTCCAGTAACGCAGAAACATAAAATCATCTAAGAAGTTGAAATACTATGGTTCATTAAATAGAGTAAGAAGGCGCGTGCGCCTATCTCTCCAGTGTCGTCTTTGCCAACCGCCATTTTAATATTCGAAAATTTAATCAAAATTAAATGTAATTGTCTATTGTACTAATGTTAAAAAAACATGAATTTATTCACAGAAAAAACATTCAAGCGTAATTTTGGTGTGGTGTATTTATTTTCTATAAACAATGATTCCTTATTTGTATTTCGAATTCCTCCAAGCAAAAGCTTTTAGGCGGGAATAACCCCTTCGTAGGTGACGTCTGGAGACGGAAGCTATTAATGCCAGTTTCGTGACGGAGACGATTTCTCGAAAGCCGGCAGTCAAACTGACACGACGCGCACCCTCTCCCTCCTCACGTTGAGATAGCGATAAACAGCACAAATAATGAGAACACACTCGTCCGCGTACAGTTCCACGATGGTCGCCGCCAGTTTCCGTTCTTTATTGCATTTGTGCGTGAGTATTTTAATTACTGCAGAGAAAGGTGCTCCCCGTCGAGGTCTCCGACCACACGGGCGTGAGGGCATCAAATTAAGATAAAACGAAAAATGTCAGAAGAAACAATTTGCCGACAAAAGCGAGATATACGACACCCATTTCGAGTATCTGTGGCAGCTCTTTTATACGTTTCCCCTAAGAAACGGTTTTTTCAGTTAAACAGATTTTTAAGATTACGTTCCGACTTGGGGTAGTTTTCAATTTTTCTCCTGTATGCGTAATGCGATATACCTGGGTTGACTTGTAGCCCGCGGCGGGTTGCTACGCTGCACGCCCTCACACAACATGAGGTGGTGTGGTTTGTTTGTTATGGCAGCGCGCTGAGGTTCTGAATCCGATGTTTACCATTGAGACTAGGGCTGCTGCACGCGCTGTAGCGTGGTTGCTTCATCGGTGGACGCATCAAAACGAAGAGACGAGTAATCCAATCACTTTTTTCTCTCTTTTGCTGGCAATACACGCGTTGCTATCGTAAACTCCAGTGAAAAAGTCAACATGGAAAAATTATATAAAATTGTGGATTAAAATCAACCATTAACATTAATAGACTATAGATATTTCATTTGTATCCTACTATGAGAATTCAAGGAAGCAATACAAATAAAAAGAAAATACATACTTTGAGTATTAAAACTGACTTTTTGATAAAACATTTGCGAAGAATGAAAATGATAAATTAATGAGTAATTTTTTTACAATCGACTGTAATTGAAATTAAAGAACAAATCTTAAAATTTTGTATTGATATTGATAAAATTCTTAACAATGTTTAGGGCATCGAAGGAAAATAAGATAGCCCTGCATCACACACAACGCGAACTTAAGACGTAAAAGAATACCATTTTCGACAGAACTTGAAATGCGGGAGTATTCGTGGGTTGGTGAAGTTTTGACTGCATTATTCACATTATCAATACAGACTGAAAAAAAAACTATTTAATTTCTATTTAATTTTAAAATTTGTGAGTGTAAATTAAACGCTTATACTCCCCTATACTTACACATTCTCAGACATCTTGCGTCGTGTTTCTTTAACATACGTCTTGAGTCCCTGTAACGTAGCTTACTTACCTTACTTTCCTTCCACACCCTAACTCCACCGGTCCCGATCACTTCGCCGGTAGCTGTACGGGCGATATGCGATCTCGTTTCCGTCGCACGCTCAAGAGAATCGAGCCTACCTCCCTTCTCAGTCCCTTGCGAGCAGTGTGGCGCTCTCTTTAAGACTTCTCTCCGACCCTTCGCGCTTCGCCGACTCTACGCGTCCCGTTCGATATGGACGCTCTCATGCAGGCCCTCGCCACTCACCCTTCCACTTACACGACGGAAGGGCTACGGGCGCGCGCAGCACCTTAAAGAGCGCCCGAGGGCTCGCCCTTCTCCTCAGTGATAGGTCCCTTGCTTCGGGTTCGACGCGCCGGCGATCAGCTCGCTTGCTGCCGCGTAGTCTGCCTCTGGGATGTTATTGAGGGCCATCATCGATCGACGAGAAATTGACGAGGAGAATAGGATTCGTTGATGAACAGATTTCCACAATATTTGAACTACAAAGTATTATACACGGAAATAAAATTATAATTAGTCATGATGAATATATTTCATTTTTTTCATTTCCATATCAGGTATGTCCGGTAATTTATTAATAACAGAGCGAAAAAGGCTTAGGCAAATACTGCACTAGAAAAATACTGCTCTGTATAGTCAGTATTGTCTCGAAGAAGTTTGTTCTAATATCGTTATCCCTAAGACTTTATTAATATTTAATTCTATTTTTTTAGGTTTAGTAGATGAAGTGCAAATTTCAGTGAGAGATAATTGAAGAGAGAGGTACGAGAAGGTGAAAAACTAACGTTATGGAATGTCATCAGATAAACTTTCGAAAAACGTAGAAAGACAAAAAATATATATATATTAAAATTTATGTACCAATGAACTCAAAAAAGTACAGGATAATTATGAAGTACCCAAAAATTATCTCGTTTGTCAATATCGTTTCCACCGCTCCTTTCACTTTCCTTATCAACGTCGTCGTGTATCACGCCTCCCTCGTCGAACGTCATCGAGGTTCACGTGACAACACGTGACTCACGCTGCACAGTGCTGCCCTCTCGCGGGGGTGTCGGGGAAACGCGGATATTATCGACGTTTCACACGACGCTGCATCGATGTAATCAGAACGCGAGTGATATGCGGAAAGACGCAACATTTTTCCTTCCTCTCCTCCCCTTCACTCCTGCGACGCGCAGTCAGTTTCATTAAAAGAAGTCAAAGCCGCTGATGGGACCTGCTGCTGCGTGGGAGGATGTTTGAACAGGAACGCATGTTTGCGGAGCAAGAGATGAAAGTGATACGCGAGGTGGCGGAGTGGAAGGAAGGAAGTAAACAGAGACACGGGAGTGGAAGAGTGTTCCCGCCTCTGAAAGTACCGCGACTGCCACGTGCCTTCCAACCCGCGAGGTGACTTCTTACGGGGACCACCCAAATTTCTTCGTCGTCAAACGCTCCCGGCGCACGGCTTCTCGTGACGTCGCACGTAGCAAGTCGTATAGTGGTCTGTTATCCCCGGAATGACTTTCGTCGTGAAGAGGGAAGATGCAAACATGCATTTTCAAAACTTTTTTTTTTCTTCCCCTTTGCATAAACTTTCAACTCTGACATGAAACCTCACCTTCCCCGAGCGGATCTTCACTCTCCATTGAAATATCCTTAATTCATGCAAATGTAATTTCTGATGGGGCTATCATACTCGAAGATACGAGGATCTCTCGTTTTTAATTAAAAGAAACGACCGTGATCCGGGACGAGAAGGGATTTAGA
Organism: Laupala kohalensis; assembly: GCA_002313205.1. Classification (NCBI taxonomy): domain Eukaryota; kingdom Metazoa; phylum Arthropoda; class Insecta; order Orthoptera; family Trigonidiidae; genus Laupala; species Laupala kohalensis. Next base: position 556,778 of record NNCF01125983.1, on the reverse strand, counting down.
TGGAAAGGAGAGTGGAGAGAGTGGAATGAGGAACGAGGCAAGAGCGTGAGGACTCGTCGGAGAAGATCGGTGCGCCTGCAAAGACTTCTTGATGCAATGTGCTACACACTACGGTCTTGCACTTTGCCTGTGAGCTACTGGAAGGAGTATGGAATTTGGACCTTAAATTCAAGGACTCGTCAAAACAAAGGAGGACTCCACGTCCCGAGGATGTCTCTACACTTCACAAAAATACCTCATTGTAATGCAACAGTTATGATCCGTTATATTCATACATTGATCTCGAATATCTAGCACAAGCTACATTGGCACGGTCCCGAATACATTTTTTTCTCTACTATCATCTTATAATGTCTATTGTTTTTGATAGATTCTACTTCTATAAACATATCTATTGGTTGTCTATACAGGTCAAAGAAGTGCTGTCCCCTATTTGATCGGTTGCATTTTTGAAATTTCTCAGGTACGCCTAAGCGTTAAAATTTATCAATTACTGTTTCGATTGAAACACAATTCAACGTTGGAACTACTTGAATAAATCTAAAAGAAGATTACTGAATATTATATTTAATGTAGTTGCATTGTTACGTCAATGTAAGAATGATAGAATGTCTTAGAAATAAATAATTGTCTTTTTTTCTCAATCACATTAATAGCATTCAATTGCAGAAGATAATTAAAAATCTTTTCTATGTACATGATAAAAACAATAGTAATTATATTGTGAAAGGAACGCTAATACAAAATAATAGTCAATAATACATTTCCCGTTGGTCATAGAATTTGAAGACAGAGAAACCAGTATTTCTCTTGACTGCTTACTAGAGCTGGGACTGTGGTATAAGAGGAGTGTGATTGATATGATCAATTGTGTACGGTAATCAATATTCGTACATTGAGTGAATCTCAGTCGTTTTTTGAGGAAATTCTTGCTCATTGAGAAATTAATTGCAGTAAAGAAGTTTGATTCGTGTTGATCTCATACTCGAATTCGTTTAAAGCAAGATTGTTGCGTAAGCGAAAGAACATCAACCCAAGGGAACCAGCACCGGAAGTAACGGGTTCAAATTTGCAATGCACAAATGAGCCAGATTCTAATTCATACTTCATGCATCACCCATACTGTAGTAGCATTACTATTGACAAAATTATAAATCAGATTCATATATCACGTTAGAGTCACCAAACCAATTTCACCATTTTGAACGCAAAACATACTGTATACATGCTAATATATAAATGAGAAATGCTAGTGCGCATGTCTGTTCGTTACCTAATCACGACTAAACCACTGAACTGATCGAGACGAAATTTAACAAGGAGATAGTTTAGATGTCCAGGATGAACATAAGTCAACTTTTACTTTTAAAATGTGTGAAAAGAAAGATAGAAAATGGTTTTGGAGATAAATGTCGATGAAGTTGGGAAAAATCCATCCATATACGCTTACGCGGTCTAAACAGTTAGAGATAGGTGACAACTATGCGTGGCAATATTATTTGCATCAAAGGATTCTACAAAAAATGTCAGCAACAATGTATGTATATCTTCAACGGATAACCAAAAATTATCGAAATATAATTCTTAAAAATAGAACTTTTGAAATACTTCAAATTAAGAACAATTCAAGAAGAAAAATAAATCACCTACAATGGATTCTTTGTTTTGTGTATTTAACAAAGATAAAAGAAATCTTAAAATCATAAATTTGGGCGAATAGATCAGATTTTACAAGAGCTTTAATGAAATGGTGCTGCCGCGCTGTCGACGTAGCGTCTTGCCTTGGAAGCGGAATTTCCACAGCTCTCGGCGAGTGGGTTCATCTACCTGAGATGAATAGACGCACTTCCGATGTTATGATGGAGTTGGGCAACATTTGTGCTTCGTGGGGGAGTTGAGTGGAAAGGGAGAGTCAAGTAAAATGTTAAATCGAAAAAGGCGCGTATAAACCCATATATTTTGGGCCATTCAGAATTCAGATATGCCATAAATACATGTTCAACACATATGGGAGTTCAATACCCCTAACTACGGGTGAAGTGTTGAGCTATAGAAACCTTTTGTTTCTCTCACGGGTTTTGTACAGGTTATTCATCTCTAGGAGAGTCCATTTGCCAGCTACACTAGCATCATCAGTTCTCGTGACAGTAATTCTGTTTCTCAGATTTCTCACAGACTTCGAGAACTGTTGAAGCTACCGATACAGGCGAAACAACTCTCATTGAAACCAACTGGTACGTACAATAAATTGTATTCTTCTTCGAGGCTCAAATTCATGTACTATCGCTCTTTCAAAACAAGCCATTCATTAGTCTCATCCACTTTATTCTTCCTCTGAGGAGCTGTTTTCAGCGAGTTTCCTTCATGGTTGGGATTCCGAAGCAACCAAAGCGAATTCTGTGAAGCCGGTTCCTTTATAAGTAACCACGATTCCGCAGGCAACGAGCGTTCGCCAGTGAGAAAGGAACGCATTCCTCCGAGGTACGTGCGCACCGAAAGAAAGCGACACAAACACGTTGGCTACCTCAGGCATCGAAGGTTGGAATGCTCTCTCAGCTTTAGGGCATAGATGGAAAACATTGAAACTGGAACAGAAACGGGCAATTTCTCCTTTCATTTAGAAACTTATTTCTAACACGACTGTTAATAACGAGACGTCTCACATTCATTATGAGTAAATGAATTGTTTTTACGCCACACTAATTGAAACACACCTCTTTATTTACTGTGACATTTTTAATGCTTTATTGCCACATAATATGGTAGCATTGATTCAAAGGAATTAATAGATATAATAATAAAAAATTTAAATAATAATAAATTTATTGTCAAAAAACAGTACAGACTGCGTATGACCACGTGGAGGACAATAAACTACTTTACTCTCCGGAAGCAAGCAAGGGACCATCCCATCAATTCCGATCAAGGGCCCTAAGGCAGAGGCGGATTCAAAAATTTCAGCAAAAATTCCTAGAT